>JAZGTK010000024.1:0-13189 GCA_036877625.1 Ambastaia sidthimunki | reverse complement strand
CTCTCTCTCTCTCTCTCTCTCTCTCTCTCTCTCTCTCTCTCTCTCTCTCTCTCTCTCTCTCTCTCTCTCTCTCTCTCTCTCTCTCTCTCTCTCTCTCTCTCCAGTAGCCAGTGGAGCATCAGGCTCTTTCAGCACAAACAGTCCAGCCAGCCCCTTGAGTTCAGTGAGTCTAACGAGTCCTCTCAGCCCTTTCTCACCTGTACCTGGATCCCAGGCTTCTCCCACTAAACAGCTGGCCACAGAGGTAATACACACAGCACTCTTCAACAATGACACTCTATGTTACATTACAGTTACAGTGTAGGAGAGTAAAGAAGTACAACCGCATTGGTTACTTTATCAGCCGGCTTAGTATCTTTAGTGTTTAGGTTTGGAAAGGTTTGATGTTTTCCAGGTGCAACCATAATTCATCATAATATGTATCTTCTCCGCAAGGTTTATTTAAAGAAATACAGCCATGATATGATTTCAAATTGAACACATTATTAACCTGATAACATAAGAGAAATTACAATTAGCATAGACAGTGTTTTAATCTGTAAATGTGGGACACAATAGCTCAGTTCCAAAACCTACTAAGCGACTTGCTGGCTATTGCCAACATATGCAGCTGTATAAATCAAGTCAGGATCATTACTGTCATTGAAACCTCAGAAGTGACCTATTTAGGATGCCCTACATAGGCAACATGGCACACAACTAGTGCTTCTCGCATAAAATGCAAAAGAGACTCACAGTTGACTTTCATATGGTTTGACATTAGCATATTGCTAAGCTAAGTACACGTTTAAGGAGTGCACCTATGTAGGGAGCTCACTAGGTTTTGGAATAGGAGAGTAGAGTCTTCTTACTTCTAATGCCTTTTTCTCAATGGCTGTGATCCTTTTTTTACTTACTAGCTGTAGTCGCTCTTGAGTGTTTGGCCATGCGTGGTTGATAGGACTTATAGGTGACCCATTCCTGCAGTGCTACTCTACCAAAGTTATATCCAGAGTTTTCTGGCTTGTAGTGTGTACCGTTTATTCAGAGAAATTTGCATCTAACTGAACTGCACATTTTGTTTTCTTGCCCTAAACCTAAGATCACAAAGACTAGCCTAAACCTTTTTAATCTGGCCAACAGTTGTCATTGTTAGCATCGATTTTCTGATAGCGAAAGAACATTTTAATTTACAGTAAATAGTACAATTGCTGTTTGACACCATAGCTGTGTGCAGGTCAGTGTTTTAATAGCGAAAATGAAGAGGGTTCCATGCCTATATGCTTTCCATGATTCTCTCCGCCCTCCACCTGGCTTAGTCACTCCTGATGCACAGCTCTCTCTCCACTTCTCCATCCCCCCCTTTCTCTCCTCCTTTCCCTTCCGTGTGATTCTATCCCTCCCTCTCTCCTTCTCCTGTTTCTCTCCTCCCTTCCTACCGCAGGAGGTTGGCCCTCCCCGACCTCCGCTTCCTAAATCTTACCAGCCCCTGGAGACCTCTCAGTCCTTCCCTCCCTCCATACCTCCCCTGCCCTTAGACAGCAATGCCTGGCTCCGCAGCATGGGCCTTCATGCAGGCATCCATCAGGAAAGCTACAAGGACGACGAAGAGTTCCGCAGCAGAAAGGTACCTCAGAGAGAGGACTCTATTATAAGATCCTGGAAATTCCCATCATAATTCCACCATGTCCTGTGTCCATTTTCACGCCCGTGCCCGTAATCGTTCTGGATTATGAGCGTAATCACAAAACCCCAAACCATCCTTTCAGATACGGTCACAACATCATCTTTTCACTTTCTAACTTGTCTTGATTTTCCTTAACTTTCTTAATCGGTTTACTTTTCCGAATGTGTTAATTTTGTCATCTATTACTGTACTTACTGTACTTTATCTTAAACCAAACACCATTACATTATAATTACAATTTGTTTGGCACTGTTGTAAGATAAATCAGATAATCAGAATAGTTCCTTTTCCATAAAAGCTCCTATTTTTCCCTGCAGCCTGTGTGTGGTGGTAGACGGCTCAAGTTGCTCCATACACAGATTTGTCTACATCACTACAGTAGCCGCTTCATTTCTGTGCTTAGTAATTGTGTTTTATTTGCGTATGCTGTATACTTTGTGCTAGTGTTGTGTCTGTGCAATTTGGTTTCAGTGCTGTGGTGTGTAAAACTGCTTTTATTGTGTTGTCTTTTCCCCTCTTTTCTGTCTAAAAGCCTCATGCACTTACAAACAACTGTTCATTTGAGTTGCCTGTAGAAGCAGCCCCTATGACTCCAGTCTGTGCTGAGAGTTTTGTTTCAGTATGCCAAAAGAAACTGTTCGCATACTGAACTGATAAACTGTTAAATGAGGATGTTTGGAATAAGCCCAAATATCCACTAACCCTAGAACCTTCCCTGGGTGTTTGTGGAAAATGATTCCTTAGAAGAAAAATCTTTGTTTAGGATTATTAATGAAATTTCTGAATTCAATTTAAATGGAATCAAATCCTAAACTGCTAAGAATCAAATAAGATTCTGTTGGATAAACTGGAATTCTGACAAAAAACAAACTGATAAACAAACCGTTTATCCCTAAGAATCTCATGTTATCCGTATCGGATTATTTTTGGGTCCCATTAGGGTCCTTAATGATTTTGGTTCCAAATTCTGATTATGAAATTCTATTAGCAGGATATTAAAGTTTACATTGTTATGCTCTGTTCTAGCACAACTACAGCTCACAGGGAGAAAAGACCAGTGACTTTGAATCAGAGCAAGAGAAACAGTCCAACCAAAATAAAGGTATGTTTTCTTTCAAGAGCTATGAAGTGTTTTCGCCTTGATCTTTATAGCACATGTTGGGAAGTCATCAATGGCTTTAATGCTTTACAATAATGCCAATGCACAACTGCTTATGAACACACATTTTTAATAAACCCTCCTTTTATGCAGTTGGAGTTGTTCCACCCAGGACCAAATCACCTTCAGATGAGAAAAATAATTCTGAGGGTGTACAACGGAGAAATGGCAAAGTGCCCAACGGTCACATTTCCAGGGTGAGTTAAAGTTTGTGCTGGTAAATTGTGTTGTAAGTAAAAATATATGTAAAATATACCGCAGTGGCAATACATCTTATAAGAAAATCAAAAATAACTTTAGATCAATATCAAAGTAAGTTAATTTGTAAAAGAACAAACTCAGTCTGAATAAAGAACCACAGGAACCTTAAACTCAATGTACGGCCAATGTTATTCCCCCCTACGATTCATTGCTTCTTTGTTTTCCTCACTTTGTAAGTCGCTTTGGATAAATGCGTCTGCTAAATGCCAATGTAAATATAAATGTTCAATAATGAAACAATATAGCTACATGCTAAATGATATCCAGTGCATTATGGATCCAGATTCAGTGGCTATGACTGTGTTGCATTATGGGTAATCTTGTGTAAATGCAGTCTGTAATGGTGATGTGTCCAAATGTGTCACAGGAGAGGCCGAAAAGTGCAGTGTTTCCTGCAGAGGTGAAGTCTAAGATGAGTTTGGAGGAACAGAACGAAAGAATACGAAGAAATCAGAGCAGTTCTGTCCGGGACAAGAGGCGGAGCCTCAACCTTTCCGCCAATCAGCACATTGACGGCTTCAAACCCTCCACCAGCTACAGAGTGGTCAGCAAATCTAAGTTTATCACTGAAACTCTGTAGGGCCACAGCATATATCAAAATACCTTTCTAATATCATCTGATACCATAGTAATATATTTCATTCTTTTGTAAGTGGTAAGTAGGTTGGTAAGTTAGGTTCTTACCTGTAAAAGGTTGTACTGTACATTTAAACACAGACTGTTCAATTTGTCTTTGCTGGCCAAAAGGGTTTAAAAACTTATATCGCACTAGACAAAATTTATTACATGACATGAACATTTCCATATGCCGAACCATCATCATCTTGAATCCATAAGCTTTCTGTGATCACTGCTGTTCTAAGCATGCAGGCATTTGACCTGTGTTTCTGTTTGAAGTGTTCAGCCTTCAGTCTTCTGTCATCCAGGTGCGGAGGAGAGTGACAGCTGATGAGGTGGATATTAAGGGTTTGGAGGCGGCTGTGAGAGGTGAAGGTGTGGAGTCACCTAGACAGGAAATTGCTCGTCTGAGACGACAGGTGGAGCCTGAAAACTATGACCTGGATATTGGCAAAGAGGTCAGAAATTATACCTTACATTAATCACAGTGAACGTCCCTGGTTTTGTTTAAAGCAAGTGTTCATCTCAGGTGGTCTAAATATAGGCAGTCAGAGTGAAATACAGGAGTAATTGATGCCTAAGGTTTAAGATCCAATCCCTCCGTTCAGACCTTATCACCTGAAATCAGTTATTGAGCCAAGACATGTCTTATTTTTGCAGATATGTGGCCTTAAAATAAACTTTTGTATGTTTGTAATTTTGAACTATCATTTGTGTTGTTTTTTTTTGCTTGCCATGTCTGCTTTTACTAATGGTTACAGAAGATGCATTTGTGGCATAATTATTCCAATATATAGTTATATAATAACCGTAGACAGTTGACAAGATGTGTAAACAGCACCAGTTACCTTTAACCTGAAATCAAATGTTTTTTTTTTTTATTTTCACAGTTGATAAAGGTTGATGCTTGAATTCTAAAGTAGAGCAGTTACAATCATCTGAAGGTTTTTTTTGTTCTCATGTCTACAGTTGTCCACTCCAGAAAAAGTCCTGATCCCTGAGCGATATTTAGACATGGAGCCCAGTACACCACTCAGCCCTGAGGAGCTAAAAGAAAAGCAAAAGAAAGTGGAGCGAATCAAGACGCTCATTGCCAAATCAAAGTATGACGTCACATCCTCATGCACACGCGGAGTATCATTTTACTGTAAAATTTTACAGTGTTTTACTGTAGAATGTAAAGTTTTACTGTAAAAGGATTGCTTTACATACCTGTAAAAACATAGTGCATCTATTCTTTATTGATGGACAATCTGTGTCTGTCTGTCTCGCTCCAGCATGCAGAACATGGTGCCGGTGTTGGACGGGCCGGTGGAGGGACCCACAAACCCAGAGCAGCAGCTTCAGGAACAAGAAAAGCGCATCGAGATTTCTTGCGCGTTGGCTGCAGAGGCCTCCCGTCGCAGCCGGCTGCTCTCCGGTGAGGAAGCCTGCCGCCCTGAGGAGCCTGGGCGCGCTGTGACCCCAACTGTCTGACCTTTGACCCCACTGTCACATGCTATCACATGTTCCTCAATGTCCTAGAATGCACACCTCACCACACTTCAGTGCTGAGGTTGCACATTGATTATATCTATTACTTTGAATTATATAGAAATAATAGTATAATTTGATATATTTTTAATATCACAGATGTTTACTGTAATCTTTCAGCATTCACAATATATTTATGAAGATCTTGAATAACCTTTTATGTTCAACCTCTGCAGTGAAGAACACTGTGTAGATCCATCTAGATTCACTGGGGAATAGTGAGATAAAGGCAGTCGAAGGAATGATTATGAATCTATTCAGGTTTTCTTCACGCGTTAAAACTAATACACAAGGGCATGTAAACTATGAACTGATAGAGACAGAGAGACAAAAGATCAGCGATAGAAAGAGAAATAAGTGTTGAGAGAACCATCTTTCATCGTTTTGCCTTGTTACATTTTTCAATGCATGTGAATTCGGAGATGATTGTTTAATTTAACATGCCTTTGCTATCATTAGTTGATAATAAATAAATGATGGATCTAGCCTGTAAAACAAAATTACAAAAGTTAAGCCTAAAATTTACAATTATGCACTGGAGCAAATTGTTTCTTCAGTTTTTTTCATGACATTCCATAATTTCTATGTCAGAAATACAGTTAGTATGGATCCTGCCTTTTCATTTTACACTTGGGCTTGTGGCTCTGTGAGAAGAGTGTATAATCACCTCTCTGATCCACAACTCTTTTTTTTTTCCTTCGCTTCATGCTTTTGTTTCCCCATTGTACCACTGCATTGCAGCCCAGTGTGTCCCCAGTCCCCCTGCTTCCCCAACCAGCCTGGTCCCTCCCCCTTCTGCTGACTACACTGACTCCTCCCACATCATGAAGGTGTGAAGGTGAGTCCCGCCCACCACACAACAAACCCCACCCCTTCCTGAACCCTCCTGCTCATTACTTTCCTTTACTTCTAGTAAAGCTAGATTCTCAAATCTAAAACCACAATGCCCAGCACATCTTCAGTTCAGTGGAATTATTGAAGCAGTGTGCAAAGTTATATTTAGAAAGCAAGTCTGTTATTTTAGATCCACAGGACTTTAAAATGTAATTAATAATAAGCTTGTTTTAAGTGCAGACTCTACGGTTGGAAAAGCTGTAAGGCTTTTACACACAGTTTTGGTGTAACAGTGTATTTTGATATGTAAATAGGTTAATTCGTAGCCAGGAGTCAATTTTAGCAGCTTCTCACACAAATCACACTTTGATCTTGCTTTGCTGAATATTTATTATAGGAATTTTGGCAGCTTCACAAACAGGCTCCTGTAACTGTGCTGATTCGCTTCCTGTGTTCTGTATATAGTTTGCATGTTTTTATGCACAAGTGTTTTGACTCAAAAACCAAACAACCTTAAACATAAACAACTGGAGTCTTTAGGCTCTCGTTCGACAGTTGATTTAATCACCAGACAGAAATGTTGATTTAGTCAAGCCTTAATTTCTTAGAAGTTACATAAATCTGCAACATTATAAATAAAACTAATTAGTTTAAATAATCATTTTTCTTAACAAGAAAATACAATAAGAGGAAATTTCGCTCCGTGCTACCCTATGATTAATGATTAATAAGCAGCGATTGAAATAATGTGAACCATCTCACTCAATCGTTTGAAAATAGATACGCAGGCAACTTTCATTAAAATCTTAATTAAAACATTTTGGCTGTGTTCTCATGAGGTTTTAATATATTTAGTATTGGAGTATTAGAACTACATGGAAAACGACCGCAAATATTTGGGCAAAAGCTGTTTTGTAAAACATGGGGTCACTGTCATTGCTGTTAGAACACTGACTCTATTCTCTGCAAAAACACAGATGCCAACATATTGAACATGGACAGGCAAACATTATACCAGATGTGTTCCACCAAGACTGTAGTTGACCTAAAACAAAACAGTTTACACTAATGTCTGCTGTAGTGCCCCTGCAATCATATGACTCAGATAATTGGCTCAAAATAATGTTTCTTGAAACCAAGTGTCTACAAACAGCATCCAGGTCACGTACTTCCAGGTTGGAATGCCCCAGCAGGGCAGCTGTCAGTCAGATAAACGGGAATGCTAACAGAATATTGCTTAGCTTGATTTGTATGCAAGCACATGCTTATGAGATGAGAGTGTGTTTCGGGCCTTAGAATCTCAGACGTTTTGTGCGTGACTGTACTAAGGAAATATGTCAATCTCTGACAATGTATTTGTTCTTTGTTTTGTCTCTTCTCAAATGTTCCCAGCTCAAGCACTTGCAGCTGTCAAGTTTGATGGTGAACCCTTCTGAGTGTCCAACGGATAAGGAAAAGATGAAACAAGAAGATAACCAACAAAATATGTTTCACCTCTGCCAAACGTTGTATTTCTTTCGATTACTTACACCATGCAGAGAAATATTTCAGAGTGTTTGGATGTTGGTGGAGGTCTGTTCAAGCGAGGTCATTTGTCTCTGTATCTCCCTGCACTTCTGATTCAAGACCTCAGTGAAAGTGAAACCCACCACAGACTTAAAAATTTCAATTATCCGATGTTTTGGGGGATGGCAGCCACATTACAAAAGCTACAAAACTAGCCAGGAAGTGAAATATGTTTACAGGTTCATAGTTGCATATACAGTAAATTCATGTTACTAGCGCTGGGTACAGTACAGCTGCTCAGGGTGGACAGGAAACGAGTACGTTGAAAGGAAAGAGTGTGTCCAGGAGACCAGGCGAAACCGGAGGAAAAAAGCCATGGTAAAGGAAGCTGTAAAACCAGACCAAGGACAACGGCAAAGTCGTCAAGCTGAGTTTATCTGTAAGTCATCGTTAGAGAGATTTAGATCTGCTGGTATGAAAATGATCAGTTTGGAACACCAACACACTAGCCACAATCGACCACTGTGGACTCATGTTGGGATAATGGAATGGTGCATGGTGGGATATTGTTCGGAACGATCCGTCGTCTTGATCCAATGGACGTTATTCACAGCTGGAGCAGATTTCAGACTGTTTATGCTGGGCTTTCGGATAAAGGATCACATGTCATTGGACACTTTCCCTCCATCACCTTCATCTCCACAGTAGAGGAGCTTAAGGCCAGACTCACTGTGACTTCTCCTGGCCTCCTCCTTTCCCATGTTCCTCTGCTCCTCTCTAAACATAGGGCTTAAGAACCCTCTTCCTTGCCAGCCGAGTACAACCTGTCAGAATTGCAGTCTTTTAAACCATTGTCAGGCCTTTAATTACAATGTATATCTATAAAGAAAGCTTATATATTGATATGACTAGTACTTTAATCTTTACATCAAAGCCATGTGGATTCATCATAGTGCTGTTACTGCTAGGACAGTAGTTACCAAAAAAAAAACGTACCTAAATACTTGTGAGTTTGTGACAGAATCTCGAATAGTAGATTATAGAGAAAGCTGAACATTTGGAAGTGTCCTTAGAGGTGTAAGTCTGCTTGTTGAAACACATAGAAGTGTGTTGATGTGGAGCCAGCAACTTGCATTACAGTATATAATCTCATTAAATTATATAACCGGATGCCCCAACAGAACACAAAGCCCTTATTTGTGTTTAATTGTGCCATTTGGGGATTCATTTGGCTGTGTTTGTTTCCTCCCCGGCACACTTTTTGTGTAAATATAGATAGTACTTCACATGGAATTAAATATTTTGGATTATTTTTCTATCCCTAGTAAGACCTTTTACCTCCGTAATCAAGCGACTTGATTATAACGTATCAAAAAGTATAGAACGATTTGCCAAATAAATCTCTTGTTTTGTACTTTGGCTGAGAGTAAAATGTATCTTTCCCCAAACTGAAACCTCGGAAATGCCATGCAAGTTGTTAGCTCATACTGTGCTTGTCTTTTTTTAAGTAAAACCAGTCTGTCTTTGGTTTAACTCTTGACTAATAACTGGCCTCAGTTTATGTATAATATTCTGCTTTGTGAGGATTTTGACAGAACTGTGTCTTTTCTTTCTTGCATTGATAAAAGTCACGCTCTCACCGATATTGTGATGTGGTTGTACCTATTAAAAAAACCTTAGAGTTAAAACAGTTAGTTATTTGGGAAAGAGAATTGAGTTTCTGAGAGACAATTTACCCATCATTACTAGGCAAAAAAACAGCCCTGAAGGGAAAGACAAAGATCTATTTTTATTGTTTTTGAGAAAGAGAAAACAAGATCGTTACAATGGATCAAATATTTTTCTATAGGCATGGACATTTGATGTATAAAATGAGATTCGATTGGTTACATTTGTAAAATGATTAAGAGTGTTTTGAATTTTCATGGTATAGGGGAATAATGATTGAGGCTGATATATTTTTAATTTATTGATCAGAACTTTAAAGCATCTTTTTAAAGGCCTTGTTTAAAAGTTATTTCAAGTGTTATTTTTACATGCAGTAATTGGACAAAGGGTAAAAGTGACAGTTGGATGGTCAAAGCAGATATGTCTAATATTTGATAAAATATGTAGCGTATAACGGGGGATTAACACATGAAATAAGCACATTGGTCTGTGTAAATATTTTTAAATTGAAATACTGTATGTCTTCATATTTACCGTAACTAATGCTATTTTAAGGAAAAAAGAAAGTGCTTGAGCTATGCAAATCAATCAAAATAAACGATACTTAATGTGCTTGCTTTAGAAGTACCCTCATGCAATAAAGTGAATGTATTTCAAAAAACATGGATTTGTTCATATTGCTTTTGTTCACCACATACACGTGAGATCTGAAAAGAAAAAAGTGCCTTTAAACCAATGAATAGCCGCAATTTTTATGTAGATTTAAATTCAAGCAATAACAACACTACAAAGCCATTAATTAATTAGAAAATATTAATTAATAGTAATTAAAATAGTTTTTATTTATTTAGAATTACAGCAGCTAATCGTTACTAGACAAAATATAGTAAAATTAATATTTATTATTTACGTTACCAGTTCACTGTTGTCGCAAACGGTTGGCGTGTAACTCTTGTTTTACGGTTGGCAATAAAATAATACTGTAATGAAATCGTTGAGTCCAATTGTGGTCAATACGGCACTCCAAGATATTTTTTGAATCACCCAATGGTGACCACAATTGTTTCCTGAGACATTTGTGGCTGTGCTTGTTAAGCCCAGAGTTTAAAATGAAATATGTTCTTAATTTACATACACGTTTAGATTTCAGGAGAGAAATGTGCTGTGGTTGAGGTTAGAAATTGTTATTGGCAGACATTATTGCCTATATAATGTTATTGTTCACATTATATAGTGTTATTATTGTTATTTTAGGAAAGTGGTTATAAAATGTACAGCTTATTTACAGTAAATAAGTCTCTCTAGACAAAAGCATGTGCCAAATGAGCCACAGAAAGGACAGGTATGTGTTTATTTGTAACTTTATTTCTATTTGAATGTTGCTTAAATGTTTTGGCAATATTCATACACATGCAACAATATAAGTTATGTTAATAAGACATTACAATTGAGGTGAAAGGACGTTGGTGTTGAAAGGATGGTGTTTAGGGTGGATGTGACAACATCAGCAGTCAAACTTAGAATTGCGAGGATAAGATAAAGTAATCAGACACAACATAATTTGACAGAACATTCTCTCCCTCTCTCTCCCTCTCTCTCTCTCTCTCTCTCTGTGTCTTGGTTAATGTTCAACACACAGCAGGGTTCAAAAGTCAAGAAGTCAAGTATTTGTGTGAAAGAGCCAAACCGGCAAGAACCGAGGAACTACAACAGGTGGTCTGAGCCAAGAGAAGAAACAGAGAGGAAAATATGGTCACGATCACAGAGTTTCAGAGTGAGTGTCTTTATTCAGTTCAATATTAACTGATAACACAGCTGGATTTGTTTCTTTATGGGTAGCTCAACCCATAATCTGAGCTCAACAACACTGGCACGTTAATCCTGCCACTTAACTGTAATTTTGTTTAAATTGAGCAAAAATAAAAAGTTCTGGGGAATGTTTCATTTGTTTCTTTGCAATAGCTATTGGGTTTCCACACAGTGTCTTATTGTATTTTATGTCTTATTTGTTTTTCAACATAAGTGACTAATACTTGATTTCTACGAATACGTCTATAATAAAGTATGATGCAGATTTCTGATTCTCTGACCTGACTGGGTTCTAGAAATCGGTGTGGGTCTGTCTGGATTTGGTGTGTTCTTTGTGCTGTTTGGAGTGCTTCTGTACTTTGACTCTGTCTTGTTGGCGTTTGGAAATGTAAGTGCTCTCTAATGCTGCCACTGAGAACTCTTCTCTAAAAATGACACAAGAAGCTAACATGACCTTTAGTCGTATTCAGCAGGAAAATATTTATTAAAGAGACAGTTCACACCATAAAACGTGTTCCCGTAGCTCAACTGGTAGAGCTTTGCGTTAGCAGTGCAAAGGTTGTGGGTTCAATCCCAGGGAACACAAGTACTGATGAAAAATGTATACCTTGAATTCGCTGTAAGTCGCTTTGGATAAAAGCGTCTGCCAAATAAATGTAAATGTAAAATGGCAGCAAAAATCTAGCAAAATATTGAGTCAGTTTTTTTTCTGTGAGCTCATTTTAAACTGTGACTTTCCAAGTTCCAACAGACAAAAACGTCACTTTAAAATAGCCCATATGACTTGCTTTATGATAAACATACATGTACACATCCTTAACATCAGCTGCATTTGTTGCATAATGTAACATAAACACTTCTAAATCAGAACAGAATGTTAAACACGTCTCAAGCTTTTTCATCTTGTTAAACAAAACACATAAAATAACATTAATTTTACTTTCCATGTCCAGTCCCCTGCATGCTGAGAACTGTAAATCCCCTGCCCAGTTTCAGTTAATGCCAACAAAAATTATTCATGCAGTCCCAACACAAACAGATTCAATTTAAAAGTCAATTTCTACAATTTTATAGTGGAAATTAAGTTGTGAGAAAATATTCTAGAATTTTATTGCATTCTCTGACTTAAAGTAAACCGAGCAAGTAAAAAAGGCATCTTGCATCCACAGAAGTAGGGAAAGATAATAACATGATTTTATGCATTTTATTATCCTTTTTTAAACCATGTTTGTCTGTTTTATGCATCATGAACAGGGTAGAAAATGCAGAAGGAATTTATGAGAGTAAAAATATTTATGTTAAAAAATGAGGAATTATTAAATTAGTTTTAGGAATCATATTAAAATGGAAAGTTAAACAAAGTTAAACTACTTGTCAGTGTCTGGGTTTCTATGGCTTTTTAAAACAGGTAGCAGTTAGTTAAAATGAATTAATGGATTTGAATGGGTTCAAAATGTGCATGTCTCTAACAGCAACAACACGATGGTTCTTAAAGATAATTCTGACTCATATCACTTGTATATCAGATCCTCTTCCTGTCGGGCCTGAGCTTTATCATTGGTTTGAGGAGGACTGCCCACTTCTTCTTCCAGAGACAGAAGCTCAGAGGCTCCACCTTTTTTCTAGGGGGTGTGGCTTTAGTTCTACTAAGATGGCCTCGAATCGGCATGTTGGTAGAGACTTATGGCTTTGTGCTTCTGTTTAAGTGAGTAAAACTTCTGAATCAGAGTGTGTGTGTGTGTGTGTGTATGTGTGTGTGTGTGGGTGTGTGTGTGTGTGTGGGTGTGTGTGTGTGTGTGTGGTAGCACTAGTTAACCCACTCAGTAGCCTTAACTTAGTCAGTATTAATACATTAGAAAATTAAACCTATATTTTTAAATGAATTTACCCTAAAATACTTTTACATTTAAATTTTAGCCAAACTTCATACCTTAAATTTCAGTTTTTCTTTGAACCATTTTTCAAACCACCAAATAACAAAAATAAAAAAACAAATGTATAATTTTTCCATTATCTTGTTTCATTACAGGTCATTCTTTCCAATGGCCTTTGGTTTCTTCGGAACGGTCTTAAACATTCCCTTTTTAACAACGGTATGGAAAACAATCAGTTTTACAAGGCCGGGATCCAATAAT
>JAZGTK010000023.1:179314-292943 GCA_036877625.1 Ambastaia sidthimunki | reverse complement strand
TTTCTGTCTGTGTTTTTTTTTTACATTATTACAACTTGTACCTTGTATACAACATGTACACAACTATTTCTTTACCAAACTGATGCTACTAAGAAGTTTATAGAATTAACAGACTCTATAATGAGAATCAAAGTTTAGCCCTAAAAATAATCTCTGAAACATAGTCCATTTAAGTAAGTTCTTTATCTAATCTTTGCAGTAAAAATAAAGCTAGCACTGACTTTCAGTAACTGACCAGCCCTTAAGCATAACAAGCAGTAATATCCCATGAGGTAATCGTGGCAGCACGCAACGGTCCATTAACTCGAACTGCCCACTCTCAAGTAAATTACAAACACACTAAACACTGTCTAGACCACCAGCCTTCATGAGCAATACGATCCTGAAAACTGAATTCCAAAATAGCATTATTATATCCATTATCATGGTATCAACATGCTAACATTAGGTTACTAATCACTAACCTTTTAGGCATCTTACTCTTTTACTAATGTGTAGCGTGTCAATAGAATTTGATCTACTGATAGAACCTGCAGCCAGTTTCTTCTTCATTTCAGGTGAGGTGAGTTGGACTGAGTCTGCATTCTGTACCTGGCAGAAAGCTCTGGAATGCGGGATCAATGAGAATTCTTCACTATCGTTTTGTTTATTTTGCCCTGCACAGGAAGCCACTCCAGCAGGGCCTCATTCATGTTGCCCTGACGGCTTCCTCCAGCTTCTGGCAGCTTTCCAAGAGCCCTGATTTTACACACACATACACACACACACACACACACACACACACACACACACACACACTCACACTCTGCTGGGTGAACCTGTAAGAATGAATTAGTTCTCATTGCAATAAACTATTGAACTGATGTGGTATGAATATATCATATCAAGTATGATTATATCATGTTCATACTTAAGATAGGAGTTAATTTATGGGGTTAATTTATAAACATTAATTTATGAGACAAGAGTCAATTTTTTAGATTCAGATAAGGGACCAGCCTGATATAAATTGACAATGAGATGGATAATGTTGTGATAAGAATAACTCAACAATGTGCCTGGATGATTTTGGAAGGATAATGTGGTGGGAGTTTCCAATCGTTAGATTTCTTGATATTTTAGGATTGAGGAAACGGTGTACATGGGTTTACTTGCAGTTGAACGCAGTCTGAATAATGAATTAAATTTAATTCTGCTGATTCGGTAACCATGTTGATCAAGAACAAATCCTGGGCAGGTTCATTTTTTTTAGGTCCTGCATACCAAGCCTCATATGTAAGATCTCATTTGGGTGACATTATAAAAATTATTCTGTACCAAATTTGGTAGTAAAGCCCTCAATAAACTATATTTGATCTATGTTGATGTATGAGATTGCAGAATATATGTGAATTAGTTCCTATTCTGTTAACCACATGGACCAACAAAAGACTCTTTAAATCAGATGATGGCTAATAACATCTTCCCATAAACACTGTTCTAAATTATTTAACAAACAGCATAAAAAAACCCTAATTAAGACTTCAGAGATCCAGGAGAGTAATTCCTTGTTGCTGGGCAGCACTTCTTGGTCTGCAGAGCCAGCTTAAGTTCATCATGTCTCAGGCTCTTTAGGGACCCTCATTAACAAATCATATCTCAGATGGGTCCTTTATTCACCAGAGGCGAGTATGAACATGCCCAACCAGTATGCAGAAGAGAATAAGCACCTTTTCTTAGATGCTACCCTGATGTGGGACTAGACTCATCATTTACAGCGATTATCTTCAACTATGAGGAAAAAGCTGAAAGGGGAGAAATTATTGTAGATGTGGTCTTTACAACAGCCTGCAATATAATTAGGTCTTTGCACTTAAACATAATACATAAAAGATCTTTTAAGATAATTATATAGCACTTATATTGTCAAGCCTTTTCAATGACACAGACTAGAAAGTAGTTTTAGGATTCAGGATTTCTGCATTTCCTCTCATGCACTAATATTACACAGTTTGGGCTCAATCAAATTGCAGGAATATATATATATATATAAAGACCATTAGACACACACACACACACACATTCATTTTCTGTAAAAATTGACTACCCTGCCTTTACAGTATCCTGTATAAATGACATTCCTCCTTACAAAGATATCGAAAACACAAGCCTCTTTGTGAACTGGTTAAACCAAATGAACTATTCCTCAGCTGAACTGAGCAGAGCTTTCAGCATCCTGAAAGAGGTTGAAAAAGCCAGTTTTAGCCCCTGTTAACTGAAATTAAAGCAATTAAATCTAAGGAATGGAAGATCGTGGCAATTACATTTCCAGAAGCATTTAATTTCTGTGTGCCTTCTATTAACTTCCAAGAAGGATGAGAAACTACATTGTGTAAAGAGACTTTTACATGTAAAAAGTTTAAAAACACAGTTTAACACAATTACAAACACAATTAACACAACATCAATATAAACAAAGGTTTCAGAGTCTGAAATGTGTATAATAATATATATTTAATTTGAGTGCTGTATAAATCAAGGCATTGATCACAGAATGTCAGTGGGATTATATTTGCTCTACACAAGAAGAGCAAGCCAGGAGGACTGTGCTGTGGTACACGCTTGGTTTATTGATAATAAGAAATGTCAAGAAATGTTTATTGACAATAAGAAATGTGTATGTGTCCCGCACACCACACGAGGGAGCTATTGCCCGAATATTGACTGTATTTAATTCTGTATTTATAGGCACCTTGTTATTGGTAGCGAGTGCGATGTAGTGAATTTTCAGTGTGTTACCCTTGGCTTGCCTTTATGTTTTTCTCATTTTGTGGATTGGACTTGTTTGCCCTGTTGGACTATTTGCCTTGGTTTTTGACATTTTTTTTCATTTGGTGTCTATGTGTTGCATCATTATTTAAAGAATTACAACATCCATGTATGGTAATACCTCTGAAAGAAAGTTCCTGAGAGTACAAAACATTTATATACACGTCACACACAGAATGATTTTGAATCATGAAATTCTTCAAAAAACTTCCAAAGCAACACTAATTGACTGGTGCATATAAAGACTGTCTGCTGCATATTATAAAAGCTCAGATACTTAATTAAATTGTATCAGATTTTTATATTGCAACATTTTACAGAAGTGTTTATAAATGTAAATTTGTGCTGAAATGACAAGAACCAGACGTAACCTCTTTATTTGGTTTAAGTGTAAAAATGTGATAACAGGGAAGGTATTTCAAGATCCTCTGAGTAGGGCACAATATAAAGGCGAATCAAGAGGAAAGAAGAAAGCATTTTATTGGTAGAAGCCTTTAGTATGTCATTATTTTGATTGAATAAATTAATTACATTAATTACATATTTGACATAAAATACAACACATATACATTTAATAAGGTAATTAAAACATTCAGTTATAAAAATAAAAATATTGCCCCTAATGGAAAAGTTCATTTATTACCCTGTGGGTAAGACTTTTGTATGACTGCATTAAAGCATTATCTGTTGGTCTATTGCAACATAGCAATAATGTAAATTCTGTAATTTTCTTGTAAAAATCCCCAAAAGGAGAGGCCCAAAATTCTTGCATACCCCCCTTAAAACAGTTCATGGCACCCCTGTCATAGACAAACTGTATTCTACACATTCTGTATTTAACTATTTTACATATACTCCATTTATTATTTTTGTAGTTAACATTATACAGTTTTGTGGCTACAGAGTTTTATTGAACTTGATTGTGAGAAACAAATTACTAATAAAGTAATAATAATAATTTGTGCAATTAATCATAATTTAATAACTATAAAAGTTTTGTATTTAAAAAAAGACAGACAGAGGAAAGTAAGATGGTTGTAGTGTATACCCACCAGCCCGTCTCTAAAGAGCCCACCCCATGTCTCTACATTGTCCTTGTGCTGGAATATTGTTTGATTTATATTGCTATTCACTAAGCTGGCTGCTCTAAATAACTGATTGCAGGACATTGTTTAATCTGACACAGAGACACTCCAAAATGAACCATAAATCCAGCACAGAGGGGTTCAGTGAATGTGGTGTTAAATGTGTATATGTGTGTGAGTGTGTGAAGGTCAGAGACGCTGTAAAAGGACAGAGTGCCGGCCGACCAGTCCAGATACACTCCAACTCTCTTAGAGGGGGATGAAAAGACAGGTGTGTTACTACTTTTATTATTGTGCCAGATAGTGAATCCATTACAAGTGCAGAAAAGACTCCAGGACTTTTCATCAAGCCCAAACATACTGTCGCTCCCTTCCTTTCTGCTGATTCCTTTATATGTCATAGCTACACGGGTCCACTCATGCCATTCAACCTCCCAGTAACAGCGTCCAATCAGACTCTCTCTACACAGAACCTGAGGAACCCCTTCAAATCTGTCTGGATGATCAGGATACGGCTGAGACTCTTTCTCATATGAGCCTTTCTGTTCTCCTGAGACAGTATCAGGTGAGTGTTTGCTGTATTTGGATCCAGTGTGAGATCACAGGCATCTGAACACAAAATTAGAGCATTAGAACATTTATAAGACATTACAACATTTAATGGTATAAATGCACATGTGTGTATTAACCTACATTTTCGTAGACCTGGTGTAATCCTACAGATTTGTCCATGATCAAAACTAAAATCAAACAAACATTCAAGCATTAATTTACTAACACTTACAAGTTAACATTAACTTAACATTAAAATGTTACTTTCTGTTGTGATATGTATTATCTATTCAAATTGGGGTGTTTTGATTCCATACACTCTTTAAAAAGGTGCTTCATGATGTCATAGAATAACCATTTTTGGCTGTATGGTTTCATAAAAAACCTTTAACATCTCACTGTTAACATTTAACATTTCTTATTGTGTCCTGCTTACTTGAGTTTGTCTAGTGTGCAGTTTGGATCATTCAGTCTCTCAGAGAGCAGCTGGACTCCTGAGTGTGCTGGGTGATTGTAGCTCAAATCCAGTTCTCTCAGGTGTGAGGGGTTTGAACTCAGAGCTGAAGCCAGATAACAACAGCCTTCCTCTGTCACCATGCAACCTGATAACCTACAGACACAAACATCAACAGAAAGATAATCTACAGACACACACATCAACAGAAAGATAATCTACAGATACACTCATCAACAGACAGGTGATATACAAACACACACACATCAACAGAAAGATAATCTACAGACACACATCAACAGACAGGTAATATACAGACACACACATCAACAGAAAGATAATCTACAGACACACACATCAACAGAAAGGTAATATACAGACACACACATCAACAGAAAGATAATCTACAGACACACACATAAACAGACAGGTAATATACAGACACACACATCATCAACAAACAAATAATCTACAGATACACATCAAATGCCACATTTAGTTTGTAGCACTGTTTTAGTTCTATGGAATGCTACCCAAAAGCGGAGTTAATAAAGTCGTATGTAAAAACCTTCATTATGAAATTAATTAGCCTCAGAAAAATCTTAATACCATTACAGTCAATTTAAATAATCTTTCTTTGATATTTCACATATTATCAAGACTTATTTCATAAATTAACATGTTTATTAACATATTTACATGGGATAACATATTAGAGTATTTTGATCATTGCCATTGTACACACAACATCATCTTTATATTCATATTCCACATGTCATGTCATAAGCGTTCATTTATATGAATTAATTTTATTCGTGTTCTTTCACACCTCAGTATCTGTAGTTGACAGCTGTGGCTCTTCATAGCATCAGAGATCAGCTTTACTCCTGAATCCTGCAGGTCATTGTTACTCAAGTCCAGCTCTCTCAGGGCAGAGTTTGATGACTGTAGAGCTAAAGTCACAATTTCACAACACTGACTAGTGAGATTACAGTCAGCAAGTCTGAAAAGAAACCAAAAGAGTAGGTTACTTAGGCTGGACTGTGGCCATCCCCACAACATCATAACACTTGGGTAGCCAATCAGCAATAGTGGGTGTATGTGCCAGCTGTTACACTTTATGGTCCTGTTCCTTTCACAAAAGATGAACATGTTTAGACCACTTCACATAGTAATTGCTTTTAGGATGTGAGGAGACTTTCAACCAGCATATCAAAAAATATTTCTGGAAAAATACCACTTTGGGCTTACAGTGAGAAAATATGATTTCTGAAAAGTTCTGTAGTAATTTAATCAAATGAATTTGGCATGTATTTCGATCTCAGATTAAACATTTAGAATTTGTCTAGATATTTAACACTCACAGGGCTCTTCTGCAGTTGATGACAGCTGGTATGAGTCTTCTTCTACCCTCCTCTGTTGTGTTGTATTTTTTCAGATCCAGCTCATCCAGAACCTCCTCTGACATCTGAAGCATGTAGACTATTGCTGAGCAGTGAGCAGCAGAGAGTTTATTCTCTGAGTTGTGGTCTGATTTCACAAACTCCTGAATCTCTCTGTATAGAGTCTGATCTTTCATTTCAAGAAGACAGAGAAACAGATTGATGGATCTTTCAGTGGAGATATGGTCTGAAGTATTTGTCATAGCTCTGATATTGTCTTTAATGTATGTTATGGTTTTCTTCATGGTTTCTGACGTGTCCACTGTGTGTGTCAGAAGATCTTGTAAGAGTCTCTGATTGGTCTCCAGTGAGATGCCCAGCAGGAATCGCAGGAAAAGATCCAGGTGTCCACAATCACTCTGAAGGGCTTTATCTACTGTGTTTTTATGCAGACTATGAACTACATCAACAAACTGTAATTTGTCAATATGTTTGATAACATAATAGTAAAACACATATAATGCAGCCAGAAACTCCTAAAAGCTTAGATGTATGAAGCAGTAGACTTTCTTCTGATGAATCACAGATTCCTCCTTGAAGATCTCAGTGCAGATCCCAGAATACACTGAGGCGTCAGTGATGTCTATCCCACACTCTCTCAGATCCTCCTCATAGAACATCACATTGTCCTTCATTAGTTGTTTGAAAGCCAGTTCAGCCAGTTTCACTATCACTTCTCTGTTGGGCAGCAGGAGTTTCTCCAGACTTCTTTCATCATACTTCTGTTTCTTTATATTTATCTGAATGAGCAGAAAGTGTATGTACATTTCAGTCAGAGTTTTCGGTATTTCTGCTTTGTCATCTTGTTGCAGGATGTTCTGAAGCACAGTGGATGAGATCCAACAGAAAACTGGAATGTGACACATGATGTAGAGGCTTTTTGTTCCTCTAATGTGTGAGATGATTCTGCTTGCTTGATGTTCATCTCTGATTCTCTTACTGAAATATTCCTCCTTCTGAGACTCATTGAATCCCTGGATTTCTGTCACACGGTTGATGTATTTAGAGGGGATCTGATTGGCTGCTGCTGGTCTGCAGGTGATCCAGATAAAAGCAGCGGGAAGCAGATCTCCTTTGATAAGGTCTGACATTAACACACCCACTGATGAAGTCTCAGTCACATCAGAAACTTTCTCACTGTCTTCAAACATCAGTGTAATTTTGCTTTCATCTAGACCATCAAAGATAAACACGATTTTACCTTCATCATACATCTTTGAGTCCAGTTGTTGAAGATCAGGATGAAAGTCAATCAGAAGTTTGTGAAGACTGTACTGATCATCTTTAATCAAGTTCAGTTCTCGAAATGGAAGCACAAATATGAAATCTACATCCTGATTGGCTGTTCCCTCAGCCCAGTCCAGAATGAACTTCTGCACAAAGACTGTTTTTCCAATTCCAGCGATGCCTTTAGTAAGAACAGTCTTGATTTTGTTTTTCTTCTCTCTACTCTTCTCCTCACATCCTGGTTCAGGTAAGAGTTTAAAGATGTCATTGCAGTACATTGGAGTGTCTTGGAGGTTTTGTGTTTTGGGGTTCTTCTCCATCTGTGAAACCTCATGTTCCTCATTCACTCCTTTACTCTCTCCCTCTATGATGTACAGCTGTGTGTAAATCCTGTTCAGGAGGGTTTGATTCTCTTGTAGTTTGATTCCCTCATATAAACTCTCATACTTGTTCTTCATGCTGGTTTTGTGTTGGTCTTTGATTCTTTTCAGAACATCATCCACTGGTTGGTAAGAATCCTGCTGAAGGTCTCCAGTCTCCTCCAGTAGTGTGTGGGTCTGAAGAGCAGTTTCTGTGCAGAGCTGCCTGAGGAGAGGGAATACTGATTTATCACAATTTTCAGGGGACTGAACAATGGATCTACCACTCTTCATAGACACACAGCTGGATACTGGAGATGTTGCTTCATGTCTCTTCCTGCAACATAAAACATCATAATATGATAACATCATAAAACTGGAAAGTGACGCATGAAGTGGAGGCTTCTTGTTCCTCTAATGTGTGAGATGATTCTGCTTGATGTTCATCTCTGATTCTCCTACTGAAATATTCCTCCTTCTGAAGCTCATTGAAGCCCTGGATTTCTGTCACAGAGCTGATATGTTTAGAGGGGATCTGATTGGCTGCTGCTGGTCTGCAGGTGATCCAGATAAAAGCAGCGGGAAGCAGATCTCCTTTGATAAGATGTGACATTACCACTGATGTTCCTCTAATATTTCTTTTTAATACATCTAATATTTCTTTTTTCTAACATTCCTCTAATATTTATTTTGCCTTGTCTGCTTCAAGTTAAGTCTTATACTGGATAATATCTCACCTGAAGTCAGAGGTCACTTCTCCATCACTGAGATTAGGGGGAATGAAAATGGATCTGTTACTTTTAATAGACACACAGCTGGGTTCTGGAGATACTGCAGTGCTCTCCTCTGTCTCATTGAGGCTCATTTTTTATGTAGTACCCACTCCTCTCTTTTCGTATTAAAATGAGTTTATAGAGGCAGTGCTGCTACTCTTTACCTTCATAGAAAGAGACCACTATTAGACACGCACATACAGTACATTTATACATGAGGGTAGCTCAGTTGGGTAGCTCAACTGGTTTAATGCCAGAAACATCATCTTGTGCATAATTAACAGCTTTATTTAAACTAAAATATAAAATATTAAAATATTTTTAATAATCCATCAAAACACTACACAATCATAACTAAGCAAGCATACACTAAACACTTTTAAAACTAAAAACACACTAAAAACTTTTATAGTTGTTTTGATCAATTATCACAAATATCAACCTGTTGTACAACTTTGTAAATGCACGTACCGTAAATCCCGACCCCGCTGTTGATTGTCTTTTGCTCTTTCAGCTTCATGACCTTGTTGATGACAAACTGCCGTCTGCTTTACTTTCAATTTGTCAGACCTGCCTGTTAAATCCACCCACTAGCTGTTTACATACAAGCCTCAAGACACGAATATTCTTATCAACATATGACACACACACACACACACACACACACACTGCTTATCACTTAATTAAATAAGCACATTGCGTGTTTATAAAACAAAAATATTTGTTTGGTTTGATAATTAACATTAACACAGATGACTGTCACTCTGCTTTTGAATTAGCAGAACTTGCAGGCAACCACTACAAAACTGTTCACAAGATTCTAAAGATTTGATTTTGGTTGTCATTTGTTTTTGATAAATGGTTTTGATAAATGGTTTTGATGAATGGTTTTGATGAATGGACACTTTTTCAGTTGTGGAGCTTCTTACAGTTGTCAGATTTCATGTCCACATTTACATGACATGCCCAATATAGTCCTCTTCATTTAATATATTCAAATAAATTGTTTTTCTTTTTTGGTGTGACATTGTTCCAGCTATTAAGGACCAACAAAATCTTGAAAGGCCAATAAAAAATGTGATTTGGAAAAGGATCATGCAGCTCTAAATGGAGGAGAGGAGACTGAAAAATGACTTAAAGTATAAACTTTTAGAATATTAAATATAAATTGCTTTTAAATATACACTTTTTGGTTTTGAGAATGGTTTGATGCCTTGATTTATAATTTGAGCTGTCAGTTCTGATTTCTTAGTAAATGTGACCAAGAAACTATTTTTATAATATACTTCATAATATATGTTTATAATAACAATTATAAACAGTGCTGTCAGACCTGATTTCTCAGGAAATGTATGTCTGAATTGTGGTTATGTCACATCTGTAAACAGAAAGATCATGCTACTAAATCACGTGTGTGGGTGCTGGAATGATTGAGTGTTTGTAGCTTGTTATTAAAGTCTTTGTTAAGAATTTAAACTTGTCATCCAGGTCAAGAAAAGTCCATCAAGTAAGCTGCAATTTTATGTTTTGAACAGAGATGGCGATAGAGAGGCAAAAGTTATTGAATTGCAGTTTTAATCATTAAAGCACCAAAAACTTTTACGGGTTTTATGATTGTATCTCAAATCCAGTTCTCTCAGGTATAAGGGGTTTGAACTCAGATAACAACAGTCTTCCTCTGTCACCATACTACATACAGATACAAATACATTTTCTTAGTCTCTAAATGCATTTCCTGCCTGGGATTGTCCTATGTCATATTTTGAATTTATTATACATCTTTACTAAAAGAAGTGTTGAGCACAGATGAGATTAGGACCAAGGCACATTTAAAATGCGAAATTATTTTATCCCTGATATAAAATATAAAACATATCCTCTTAAGTAACTGTACCGCTGCATCGGTCGGTTGTCCAGCAGGTGCCGATGTCCCCCGTGTATTGGCAGCACTAGAGCAAGCGCTGTAACGCAGGCAGCGTCTCTCGTAACGCTGGGCTGAAGTAGCGCTGGAGCTGGGACGAGCTCATGCCTGTGTTGTTGGGGGTGTCAAGGAATAAACATGGCCACACCTGACCGAAAGGGTAACCGCTCATCGTGAAATATGCCCGGAAAGAGCGCAGGGGATCTCCTTAGAGCGGTTCTCGCTGAAGCTGAACACATAGGCTGTTGGTCTGGTGAGTTCTCATGGATGCGCAAATACACAAGGGACATGCAAAACATGTATAAATACGCACACACACTCACACACTACTACTGTGAAACTGTGACTGACAGTCACACAGGATATGTAAGTCACACATTTCATATTTTACACAATACATGATTCAGGCTATTGCTGACTAAATGACATTATTGGAAATGTGACTCATTTGAGGTTTAATTCCATCAAACACATGGTCATGTGTTTAAATGACACGGAACACAGGGACCAGTACATACTTTTACTGTAAGTTGCTTCAGGCAAAGCACCTAATAAAATAAAAACAAAATGATGTTAAAATGAGGATTTAACATCCTTCCAATTCACAAAAAAACACCACTAAAGCATAGGTCACCTAGAGAAACAGCACCCAGCACAAACATTGTTTAAATTAAAATAAAATAAGTTTCAAATGTATTCATAAACAAATGTTAGTTTGGGATTTTAAACGGTATGATCTTGTAAACAACAAACCTTTAAATAATGTCAAGGTCGATAATCAAGTAACATTTTTATTGCAATATACAATATTAATCACACAAATACACCTGTTTTCTGTAGATTTGTTTTATATACTTTCTTGTATCAACCAAATTAAATTGTGAAAATTATGATTATCTTTTAAACCGCTTTCTTGAATTGTATGGTTTGTTCCTATTTCTAATGATGCAGGATAAAATAATTTGAACCTTGAATTCTATTTCAATTCAAGAATTTAAAAAATAATTCTTTTGAATGAATCTTCTTTAGGTCAAATCTTTAAGTCTAATCTTTAAGTCAAAACACAAACAAATAATGCTTTGAATAAAAAAATGCCCTGAGGCATCAAAGCAAGCCCCAAGCCATGATGGCCCCTTCACTATACCTTTACAGAGGTGAAGGTTTCATGTTATTGTGCTTTGCCTTGTTTTTATTTCTCCACACATACTGTAGTGTGTTTTTTCTCCAAACAACTTTGGTTTTATCTGTCCACATCATTTTAATAGTTTTGTAAGGTAATATTTTTTGCAAAACATTTTCGTGTTAGGTGTTTGGAGATCTCTTTTGATCTCTGTGATTAACATACTGTTTCCTGCATCTGTATGTAATGGAAGTACTTGTTTCATGTTTCCTGTCTCTGCTGGGACACACCAATGCAGTAACTTGTCTCACAGCGTCATCAGTTTACTATATTAGTAAGTGGCTTTTGAGACTGAACCTGCATCATTTGGGACCTGTACAAGCTGTCTTTCATCACACAGCTGAGGGGCCACTGGGTTCCTGTCTCAGCATTCTGCATCAACAAGCTTACCGTGAGTTACAAGTGCTATAGGGTTGGATTTAAACTACATTCAAAATTTTTGTATCTTTCCACCTGGGGAAAATAAATAGAAACAGTTTTACAGTTTTAGTATTTTCTTTGGACAAAAACAACACTTATTACAGATAGTATATATATTTATAAGGCATACTCTTAACTAGCAAGCAAAATGATTTTAAGTATTTAAGATACTATAAGTGTCATACCGAAAACACAAGTTTCTTTGAATTGTATATATACAATTGTGTATGACTGGGTGGGTTAAAAACTGGGTGTGTCTGAATGTAGGGTGATAAGACGTGCATTCATGTATGGAGCATCAATGGAAGCCCTATTGCCAGTGCCAACACTTTTACTGGCCGCACCCAACAGATCCTCTGTTGTGATGGAGGATACCTCACATTTTTTATGTAAGCAAGTAGCATGCTTGTTGCTGCTCGCTTTGTCTCCTGAACAGGCTACAGATGGGAAAGACAGCTGGTGTTCCGGAGCAAACTCACCATGCGTTTGACCGAAAGGACAATCCTTTGGAAATCACTGCACTGGTCATTTCAAAGTAAGTGCTGTAAATGTGTTTGTGTGTGGTAGAATGAGACAATATGGCAATATCTTCAATATGGTCAGAGGTCTTTATGGTCAAATTGTCTATAAATGAGACTGCCGTCACTTTAATAAGCTGTTTTGCTGTGCAAAGAAACCACAGATTGTTTTTGTTTAGAAATATCATAATACAAACCATTGAAACAGCTTGACTAAAATAACATTTCAGTGTTTAAATGGCATTCTCTTCAGTCTTCTGATTTTACTGTAAATGTTGAGAATTGTTGCCTGTTTCCTCAGGTGCAGTCACTTCCAGTCAGAGACCAAATGGCTAAAGATCTCCTCGTCTGTGTGTCAGAACTGTTACTACAGTAATTATTTTTGAATTGTAGGACAATGTATATGTAAATATTGAATTTGGACGATGCTGATTTTTTAGCTCTTGTTTTTAAAGGCAGGACGCAGATGTCAGATATATCAGGAAATGTATTGCAAACCTTTGGATGATTTCTACTGATGATTGTTTTATTATACATTTGAAAGTCAAATGTTTTTAGTTTTTTAATAGTCTTAAGATTGTTATGATGCAATACATATGGTACTCATACCTTTAAATTTAATTTCAATTAAATACAAGTACAAGTGTATTCTGTTCCAACCTATTACTTGCTACTACTCTTTACTTGCAATGTAGTGCACAAATATAAACCCTTAAATGGAAGATACTTGTTCTTTTATTTGGATTTTTAAAAGACAAATGCTGTCTTATACAGTCTACATTTCTTATTGATGAAACTGCTCTTAATGACTGGTTTTCAAGAACACTGCTTAACAGTCATTTAAATGAATCCCTGAAACTTGCAATATGCATTTGTAAATTTGGGTACCCAGCTTAATGCTTTGGGTACTAAAGCATTAAGCTGTTTTGAGCTGTCTGTCAAAGTGACTGATAATGTGCTGAAACCACAGCTTTCTTTACAAAAATGCATAGCACTTTATAAAAGCTTTTATTAATATTTAACACACATACCTTAACTCTTAATACCTTAAGGTTAGGATTTGGGTTGGGGTTAGTTGCATGTAATTATGCATAATATATAAGTACTATCATAAGTACATGTGATGTAACAAAAACACTGTAAAATAATGTACATAGAATTTAATCATATTTAATATATCATGCAAATCATGAACCACCTGCTGTCCACAAAACACAGACAACCTAACAACATTTACAAAAAAGATCTGCCCTATGGCAACATACACACTGCAGAGTTTTGGGACACAACAAAGACATGCTTAACTATCCACTGATCGAAATGTTACAGAAAGGGGTGGCTGTGACTTTACAGTATGCTAATAACAGTCACACTTGGACTGCTGAAAGTGATCTGAGCTCCAGCCGCAGAGTGGAGCAGTGTTTCCTCATGTTGAGTGAAAGAGAGAGAGAAAGAGGGGCTGGTCTGTCACTGAACTAACAAAACAGAAGCGCAGATCTGCGGGCAGCAACAAATGCAGGCGGGCGGTCTGTCTCTCAACTGCTGCGGGTGACACTTGAAAGATCGCTGTTAGTTAAATTAACCGGATTACCGACACCAGCCCCGATCTGCTTCTTTTCAACGCGGACCTCCGACGACATCTATGCATTATTTAGACTGAATCAAGTGAAAATGACGGAGCTAAGACAGCGAGGAGGAGCAAGAGACCGTGACAGCACAGAAAACATCAGTGACAAGGTAATTTGTGGAATATACGTTTACTCAAAAGGCTTGATTTCCCTCAATCTGCTGCGAATGACCTTATAGCTAAGCAGCTAACGATCAAGCAGTCAGCACACTTTAACCTGAGAAGATCCCACACAAGCAGTGCCGTCAGAGATGATATTAGGCTGAAAGGTGTTATCTGAGTTGTGGCATTGTGTTGCACGACTTCATGGGTGTTTAAATAGCCTTCAAAACCAACGCTTTTCTTTAAAACTGCTTTATTGCTTGATATGATCTGAGCCAAATTCATTGCGAAGACTGAGATTTAGGATGTCTAAATCCTGACTCTGTAAATCCTGAAATTGAGACCTAAACAGTATTTTGGGCATCATGGATAGGCTTGTAACTGACAAATTTAATGTACAGTTATTTTTTGCCAAATATATACTGTTAAGGTTTTCAGTCTTAACAGTATATGCTTTGAATTACAGTTATTCTGTCAGAACCAGCTGCTGTGTCAGCCTGTAAGTCGGAAGTTTGATTTAATTTTTAATATTGAAGTTCATAAACCAAGCATTTAAAGGAAAAACACAGAGCCAAAGATGTTAACACGTGGTGCAAATGTAGTTATATCAGAGAAATGTATCACCTATCACCTGCTGTAATTAGATTTTGTTTTCTCCAGCCATTTCTAATGACTGACATTTATTTACAGTGAAACATGCTGGACAATGAAACATGCCTGTAAATAAAACGGTAATTATAGTGTAAGTAATTACAAACTATTTGAGCTGAAAAAATCAATTTAGAGTGAGTTTTAAGAGATATTGGGAGAGTTTGGTTTTGTGTTTTTTATCTGTTAAGGAATGATTGAATAACAGGCAATTTGCTTTAGTTCAGATGAACTTGTGAATCTGTTCAAAGGCGCCTTTTGCCACCTGTAATCAGTTCATTTGCTTTTATGAATACCCCAGATACATGTAAATACGTCCAACAACATGTCCTGCTTTTAAATAAACACAGGATCTTTTTACAAAGCCTGTTGCTTTGTAAAAAAAAATGTAATGTCACATCCACTTAGAAACAGAGTGCTTGAAATTTGACATTTTCTGGCTGTTATATTGTTGTATAGAGGCCTTTCTTCTCTGAAAATGATGCCGTGGTGATGATGGCTGAGCGTTCAATGGAAAAACAGTCGTTAGTCAGTCTTAGTTTGGCTCACAATCACATGTGTGATGGGTCAACAAATCACTTGGCCACAGTTTGGTAAAGTTGTAACAAACAGGGTTACTGTAGCTATTTTGGAAATGGGTGTGTAAAACACGAAAGCTCATGACTCATCGATTAGAAAATATTTTAGTCACATATAAGACTGTGTATCATGTTTTAAGCATGAAACTGCATTAAACAGCGTTAAACTGTGTTAGAGAAAGTGGCACAGTTTACCCCATGAAAACCCTTGAGCTGCATCTCTTTCTTTAAAAAAAAAAATTCATTTAGTGGGTTTGGGAAAAAGAGAAGACTAACATTTATTTAGATACATGACTGGTGTGTCTGCAGTGAGCATCAACAAGAAGTCAACAACCATTAGAATTCAAACCAAGAATTTACATGATCAAACCAAATTAATAGTTTGATGTCCTTTCATCTGTCTTCTACTTTAATTGAATGCAGAACACATGCTTTGTATGTTATGTCAACAAAGCTATGTTTAAAAACAGTTAGTTGTTTGTATTGTTTTATTCAGAAAGGTGTAATAAAACAACTTCATCCATTGTCTAATAACAGAACTTATTGTATGTTTAATATTTTGTTTATTTATACATCTGCAAGGGCAGCTGTGTGCTTTTGTATGGTAAATAGTGTTGACTTTAAAGTGCAGCTTTTAGTCAATTAAACACAGTGGCTCTCTAGGAACATACAGGCATCAGCAGTTGTGTTGTTTTCCTGGAGAGCACTGACCGTATAAACCTAATGCTGACGTCTCACTGGCTGAGCTCTGCCTGTCTGCTCAGCCTCTCAAGGTCAGTCTGTCCATCCCTCACTGTAATGATCAGGGTTTACTGCTCTGCACTTTCATTTTTCAGTCCTTTTGTGTCTCAGAGACTGATGTTTTCTACAGTGCTAAGGCTCATGCTTTACAGTTAATACCTTATTTTCTTTGTGACAGAGTGACATTATTAGCCTCTGTGTCTGTGGGCTCAGCAACCCTGAGTTTAACAGAGCATCACAACCTCTGTGGTTCTATCTGACTGTCTTCCTGTGATCATGTAGTGCAGGTCCAGCTGGTGAACCACTGTAGTCATACATGAAGTCTAGCTGGTGTTTTTGGAGGACCAGCTGCTGTCTTGCTGGTTACCAGTGATTTTTGCATTACTAGCATTTTTAAATAAATAAGATTTTATTTAGTTTTAGACAGGTTTCCCAAACACTGCCCCATCTCCCATGCTATAGACAAACATATTCAGACTCCAAACTCAGTTTTTTTGCCGATTGCAAACAGCCTAGGGCTGTTACAAAGACAAGTGTAATTTTTCAGCACACTTTTTTCAGTAATATTTCAGATAATGGGGCAACTTGTGTTTTATTCCCAAAAAATCACTTACAAGCTAAACTGCTTGTTATAAACACTAGCATGGCAGCACTTCATGAGAAACAGCATCAACAGCAGAACATACGCTGGTGACCAACTGTGCTTGTACTTTCATCAGGGCTTTTAACCCATAATGCAACAGTAGACTAATCACACAATACAGAACTCAGTGCTGTATTAGCTCCTCCAATTGCTTTTGACTACAGCAGCGAGGGCTCATTTTATTATTTGCTGCAACAGTATGAATTCCCGATGAGCTCATATTCTGACGCTCTTGTAAAGCATTTAAAGGAACAGTAAAATCTGGGCCGTCATTCACCTCCTAAAAAAAGCCTGCAGAGGATAGAGCCTTTACTAAGACTTTATTTTTTGCCTTGTAGCACTAGTAAGCTGCTTTAATGAATCCTAAAGTGATGATCTGGCAGGTTTTGGCACTTCCACAATTCATTGGTTATATGATGTCTGTCCATTCAGCACAGTTACAGACAGGGTGTGAATTTCTGATGGTAGAAACTGAATGAGGGATATGGTGACTGATGGCTAAGTCAGTATGGCTTTGTGTGTTTGTGTTGTGTGCTAGGGCTTCCTGGTCTAGGGCTTTTCCCTCTCTGGGATTAGTGTAGTTTCATTTATGCTAATCAGCATGCTAGTCTGTTTATATCCCCACTCACAGCACCCTCATAAACAGGAGAATACATGTTTTGCAGTGGATGGCTAATAAGGATACACAACCATACACAACCATACGTCTCTCTCTTAAAGGCCACATACTGTACCATGGCAAGTATTTTCCAGGCTATATTCCAATAGTATTTTCCATGCTCCTTTAAAATAAAGGAGTTTATTTGTGAGCATACAGTACTGTAAAGTTTAGAGCTCTCTCCCTATTCCACCTAACTACAAAATAAAAAAGCTAAATGATATTACAACTATGAGCATATTTACATATGCATAGCTAAACTGACATATAAGTTTAGCTATGGGGCAGTTGTGGCATACTGGTTAGTGAGTCGAACTTGTAATCAGTAGGTTGCTGGTTCGATTCCAGTGCCAGCAGGTAGCAACTGAAGTACCCTTGAGCAAGGCACCTAACCCCCGATTGCTCCCCGGGCGCTGCAGTGATAGCTGCCCACTGCTCCGTGTGTGTGTGTTCATGATTTGCAGTGTGTGTTCACTCCTTACCAGTGATGGGTTAAATGCAGAGGTCACATTTCGGGTATGGGTTACCATAGCGGTCAAAAACAAGTCACTTTCATATATCTTTCATATCTTTCAAGACCTACATGTATTCCTGCCCTAATAATTGTCAGTCATTGTGAATCAAGCTGTATTTGAAGAGGTTAAACAATCATCACAAGGATCATTTTCAAATGCTTTAGAAGCCAGAATCAAATGTGACAGGAACCAACTTCAACATTACATGAAGTTGGTTTAAATTAAATTGTGTAAACAGCAGTGTGATCTGAGCTAACATCAGGGACTCTTGACCAGATAAACGCAGTTAAAACTGCAAATATATTTAGATCATAGGGATATTTTTAAAATGAAAATTCTGCAAAATACAGTTAAATGGCAGGTAATAAATATTTATGACCTTCATTATAGGGAAAAATAAATGATATAACAGTAAAAGTATGTCATTTTATTGGCTCTTATGAGCTGTAGGAATATGTCCAAGGGCCACAGACTGCTGCACAAATAGTGGAAATTATCCATCATTGCATATTCATAAACACTGATTATATTTCTTTATCACTGTGTATAACTAGGCTGCATTTAGTGAAACCCCCAGGCTTATAATAGTCCCACTCATCTGTAGAGTTAGAAAACTCTCTCCTCATCTTTTGTACTTTTGTGCATAATAACATAAATTATTATGTTACAGTTTGCTTATTGCCTTCAGTTTTCTTCAGTTTGCTGCTTTAATTTTTACAATGCGCAAAACTGGTCTAACTAAATTGATGTAGCTAACATTTGCAATGAGCAAAAAAATTAGGAAGTCAGACCTGTTTCGTCCAGTTCTTGCAATACCAGAGGTAACTGACACAAACAATGAATGAAACCAGCATTTGGATAGTCATGCAGGAGTGATTTTTACAACATAAAGAAAGTCTAAGACATATTGTAGCTTATTCGGGCTACAGTGATTAGATGAAGGGAATGTTTGATCAACAGTCAACTACAGCTCAGTTTTTATGTGACCATAAGGGGCATTAAATCTAAAATCAATGCCTCCACAACAGAGTGCCATGCAACAAAGTAGCACATTCAGATAATGACACAGTTGTCTTAAAAATTGGGCAAATACAGCAACTATCTCTGACAACTTTTCCTTAGTAGCTCTCATTGAGAAAGACTGCCACTAAAACTCACTTCTCTATCTGTTACACTGATAAAAAAAACTGGAAACTCTGACTAGCATTAATTGTATAGCAGCCAACCAGTCAGTTTGAATTTGGGGGACTTTGGCTGTTCTAGTCATTTTAATGCACAATATGCACCAGATGGTCTTATTACTTATTGACCAATCAGAGTGAAGCTTGTATTGCTGATAAACAGGCTACCTTTACACCCTGCCCTCTGTAGTGGGTAAAACAGCATCCACTTGTTACTGTTGCAAAAATTAAATGTTTTATCATTATATCTATTTTGCGTATGTTTGTGTTTTTACCGTGATAGACTGTATGCACAGAGTTTAAATCCAGATTACAGATTTATTGCAGATTAATGAGACAATTACACTTAAAGCTTTCCAGGATGTGGGCTGCAACACCAACCACACGATTGAGGCTTACAAATTAGCAATGTCGTAACCTTGTTAGCCAGCAACATTTCCCTATGCTGATGTTATCAGTGAGCTTGTTGAGCTATTCAAACTATAAAACATTTGTCTAGCTTTTACTTTTGGTACATTCCTTACACCTGAACAGTTCTTGCTATTAACCTATTTGCTTCTTTTTTTATTGCTGTCTGCCACATTTTATTCTGCGCTTTGGCTCATGCTCGTGTTATGTTGATCGTGACGATTGTGAAAGAGGAGAAACTGGCGTGTCAGTCCACATTTCTCTGAGCAGACGGGTTTGAACTACGACCTAATGTACACATTGACGCACCTACTCAGGTGGCATGTCCTTAAACCAGATTGTTTTCCTCCGAGCCATTTGTCTAGAATTTGCATAAATTATGCTGGCTAATATTTCATTACTTTGACTGGTAAATCTTTGATTTCCATGAAGGCATTAACCACAGAGTCTCTGTCAGAGTAAGTCAAAGTGAGTTGCCTTTTGTGTAGTGAATTTTCTATTTGTTTGTTTGTGTGATAATTTATAGAGATGATTGACCTGCATATCTAGTTTTTCTTACTTGAAAAAATGTGGTTTTGTCATGTGCATTAAAGGAATAATTCACCTAAAAATTACAATTGGGTTGCTGTTTCCCGTGCAATTGTAATGAATGGGAGTGTGTGTAAATAATGACAATTATGCTTTTTGAATGAACTAATCCTTTAACAGGAGAAAATTGTGATGTCTGCATGCATTGTGAAGCGTGCCTTAGTGCATTAGTCATCTAGTTTGCGTGTCTTTGGTGTCTCATGGCATATGTGTGTGTCTCTGAAGGAGGCAGATGGTGACGACAAGCTCTGCTTTCCAAGTGAGGCAGAAGGAGACATAGAGGGTGACTCCAAAGCGGACACACCGGACGTGCCACCCTCAGCAGATAACACTCCACAGTGTCTTAACAAAGCCCTGGAGGGCTTGTCATCGAGGTACTAATACTGGAATTACAAGAAACTCCCAAAACAATATGTTTGCATACGTATGGATATTTAGGCCTCAGTTGAACGCACACAAGCAATATATGAGTCTTTATAAAGTCATCTGTTCTTGTTTTCTGAACTGGTTGAACCTGTTTATACTCTTCCTCATGCTGTGAAAAAACACTTATATACTCTTGTTTTGAAGTACTCCAGTTACATTGTTTTCCACACATAAGGGATTGTTTATTGAAATCTGTACTTTGAAAATTATGTGAAAATTGATCCAGTTAATCTTTAAAAGCAGACACAAAACCTTACAGCAAATATATACACATATATACACCTACACACTTTGATCAACAAGAGAGACTCAGGTGATATTTGATATGGAGATGAGGGTTGAAGGTAAATCGATGGGGTAGTGGGATCCTCTGAGGATTAAAGTGAATCCTTATTAGAAGCCTTATCAGTTTTGTTGCTTTTTTCAGAGTCTTTCCTGCATTGAAGGATTTGAAGGTGCTAATATAACGTCAGGCCACCAAAGCAAATCTAATGAAATTTATATTGTGCTCTGTGGATCTATACAAAACGCAAGTTTGCTTCCTATCTAAAATAAAACACAAAGCTCGAGTGGCAAGTTAATTATTGTAGAAACTTGAGCCAAAGGTATGTTTTGCATAAGGCACTTGGTTGTACTTTGGAGACGAAATATAATAATATTATTATACAATAAAGAAATTTCAGTTTCATACTGTATTTTTATAGGAGCTATTGCAAGGTTGAAATTAGTTAGAAAAAACCTTTAGTTGGGATTTGCAACCATTTTTTTATGTAGCCTATATTTAAAATAGAAACTGTTCACCTGTTAATATATAAAGTGCTTCATTCAAAAGTGTTTCCTTTAATTACACCTTAAAATAATTGTTGATATTAAAAAAGTATCTTGATCCCTACAGATGGAAGAACTGGTGGATAAGAGGCATATTGTCTTTAACAATGATTATTGGCTTTTTCCTCATCATCTATTTGGGACCCATAATGCTCATATTAGTGGTAAGTAGGAATACAAACCATATGCGTGTCATACAAACACATTTAACATAACTGACCAAAGACTAGACAGCATCTGAGGTTTCTAAAACAGCCCAGCTGTCCTCCATATTGAATTACACTCACCTGATTTGTAACCTCAGCTGACTATGTAAAATTAATTGTCTAAAAAATCTGAAGTCCTGTGTCCTAACCAGATGTGACAATCCTGTTAAGATTGTCTGTGTTAATATGGGGACCCTCGGTAATTTTGCAGTCAGTGTGGACAAATTGCTTATTGCTGGAAACTTAGTTTTGCTTAGTTGGGACACAGTGTAAATGAACACATTTAACATTAACAGTTTCAAATGAAAGTTAATACAAATCAAAATGACTTTCCAAGGACTTCAGAAAAGAAAAGGAATCAGTGGTTTAAAATGTGACATACAAATGTGTTCAGTTTTTACAGCATGTACAAATTTGCATATTTATTTATGTTTTTTCATAGGTCATGGGTGTTCAGATCAAATGTTTTCATGAAATTATAACCATTGGTTACAGAGTTTACCATTCCTATGAGCTACCGTGGTTTAGGACTCTTAGTTGGTAAGTAAAATGCAAACAAGGCCTTGTGTATACTTCTCTTTCACCCATTAGCCCCCCCCACCCCCTTCTCAATGGTTTATGTACTTTACATTCATTTTCTATACACATTCATCTGCAAACAAACACACCCCTACGCTCTCACATTTTTCCCGTCAACTTTTGTCATAGATAAAGAGTCATTAACTGGACTTGAGCAAAGTACACATCCATGTTGGAAGCAAGCATAAAGTACACCTCATCTGCTTGCTTTGCCCAAACAAAGCTAAAAACAGCTGAGCCACAAAGGCCATGTACTGTTAAAACCCAACACAGTTTTCACCCAGTACATGTCTTTCACTCACACCTTGACACAAATCTTGGTGCTTTGTATTGCAGGTACTTTTTGGTTTGTGTGAACTACTTCTTTTATGGCGAGACAGTGGCAGATTATTTCGGTGTGCTTGTCCAAAGGGAGGAACCGTTGCAGTTCCTTGTGCGTTATCATCGATTTATTTCTTTTGCACTGTATTTGGCCGGTGAGTATAAATGCACCTTTATAGCCCTTCAAGAAAATTTCTGACTTTTTGAAGGTCAAATACCTACAATCCAAAATTACTGTATGATTTTGGATACAGTTTATTAGAGATTGAATGCTGTTTACAAGCATTGTGTTTATTGTTTGCTCGGTCACATTGACATACACTTAGATTTGTGTAAACACGCTTTGTGCTCTTTGATGATTGGCCATTAATTTAGCTAATGACAAAAGTTATTACTCACTTTAATCAATAGAAATTGCTTAAAGGGTGCCCCCTTAAAATTTTAATTTAACAATTAAAACAAAAAATCTATGTCACCTGTCAAAAATGTAGGGTCATTTGACTGTTTCTCATAATCTTAAAACCTTTTAACCTAAAGGTGCATGCTTAAATGTGTAGACAGAAAGATTTGTTAGTTTGTCATTGAAAAACTACAAAATTTAAAAATGCTTTTAAAAAATTTATTTTTTTGGAAATATGGCCAATTGGCCAATAAGGGCCCAGAATGGATGGGAACTACTTTAATATTTATGCCCAAATCTAGGTTATATATACAAGAGGTTGTGGCATATTTTGACTTTATTGTGCCATTATTGAGCTGTATTGTACCATTATTATTGATAATATAGTCAGGTCTTGAGTGCCTTGTTGCTTTTATAAAACAGTTACTACTGAAATACCAAGATTCCAATCGTAAGACAACCAGCTCAGGGCTGCATCTACAGTAGAAGTGAATGTGTAGATGTAAATATAGGTTAATACGTACTGGGACAGATGTACATGTGTTTCTGCCTCTGTTATGGCTGTAAACACACAGCATGCTGGTAGTTCCCACAGGTCTCCCACCACTTAAGTCAAAAGACTTCAGACTTTCTCTCTAGCATCATCTTTGGTCAGATATTTTACTTGAGTTTCCTCAAGACCCTCAAGGAAGCCAAGAGTATCATTTCTTATCCGGTTTTTGTTCCAGTATTTTGTAACAATAATTACAGAAAATAACGTGCCATAATGCTGTGTAATGCTGTCATAACAGTTTTAAAAAAAGCTTTTCAAAAAATAAACTTAAGAAAATAAACATTTTAATATTTTTCTGGTGTCACTCAGAACAGTGTTTTAGATATAAAATGGAATGGTAATATTATTAATAAACAGTGATAAGGTTCATCATTTGTCCTTTATTTCTGGAAACTAACTGCATGTTATTTGCTTTTTCCAGGTTTCTGCATGTTTGTACTGAGTTTAGTGAAGAAACATTACCGCCTGCAGTTTTATATGGTGTGTATCAGTACTTTATATGCCAGCATTAACTAAACTGTAAATTCATAGTCATGAGCGTATTATGTGCTTAAATCATTCAGCCCTCAAGTTCCATGTTTAGTTCCTATATAGTTCATATACGTTCCATATAAAGCATACAGTATATAGATTTATGTAGGAGATTTGCTTCTATTTCTGTAAAGTTGATTCAAATACATTGGATATTGGAAAATTCCTAAATTCTCAAATGTGTATCTAAATATGCCAAGTTTAGGAAATGATGTTACAATGAGTCTCAATTGCATGGCATATATGTACAGTGCTTGCAAGGTATTACAGAGTAAATTTTGCAATTATTTGCAGGAATTGCAGTAATTAAAACAGACTTAAAGTTTGTGTTGTAGTTTAGTCTTATGTGTGCTGTCAAACTTCCTATGCTTAAAACTTTAAAAACGTCACATTGACTGTATACTGAGTGTAAACTGAATTGCAATTGGTCATCATTCTTAAATGTATTTGCATTAATGAATTGTGATAGATCTTTTCTGCCTTTACACAGCAGAATGGCTTTGTTAAAACTTGTTAAAATGGTTTTTCTTGCAAGCACTGCTATCTAGTTTTAGAATGTAATTTCTGGCCACTCATTAACCTGAAACTTAAATTGGTTAATGTTGAGCTGTTAAATTCAGCCACAGTGAACAAGTGTCTCTAATAAGAGAGAGTTCACCTGAGTTACAAACTGTAAAAGATTTTACAAACTCTTCATGTCAGCCGTTGCCGTTTTCTTTGTATTGTAAGTGTGGTCACACCCAGTCCACACTCAGCAGAAAAATATTAATGGAATTTGCTATTGTTCCAGCCTTGTTTGCTTTATCAGTAAAACTTATTATTTTTAAACAATTTCATTTACATTTTTTTTACATTAAGTTAATTTATGGTCTTAGTACAGTCTTTTCTATCTCTAATATACAGTCATGGTCTCCCATGGCAAGCAGAAAACTTAGATTACAAGAAATAATTTTGTATTAATGTTGAATGCAGATCGATTTCTGTTGCGGTACTTCTTGCTTAGTGTTGTCACACTTGCTTAGCAATGTCACTGTGTGTAATCATCATAGTTTTCAGTGACCAAACGACATGTCAGCCGTTCAATCTGTGATTATCAGTGATTGTCTGTGTGTGTCTGTGTGGGCGGCCATTGTGTGTGTGTATGATTGTGTTTGCCATTTCAGTTTGCTTGGACCCATGTGACCTTGTTAATTGTGGTGACTCAGTCACATCTGGTTATTCAGAACCTGTTTGAGGGAATGATCTGGTAAGCCCACCCGACCTGATAGACCTGTCTAAGGTTTAACTTCACTCCTTTGAGTTTCTCAACTGCATTGATGTCCCACTTGATAATGTAACTAGCTGGTAGAGCAAAAAAAATGTCCTGTCCTGCAGATGAACATTTTTGGATAATACAAATGCATAATTCTACAAAATAAAACGATATAATTCAATTTTTTAGGTTCATAGTTCCAATCTCTACTGTGATCTGCAATGACATCATGGCCTACCTGTTTGGCTTCTTTTTTGGAAGGACACCACTGATTAAGGTGACCCTGTTTTGTGGGTAACAATACTGATCACATATTTATGCTCTAAATGTTTCCTCACAGAGATTTTGTTATAAATGTTCAAAAATGTTTTTTGAACTGCTGGGTACATTTAGCAATATAGCATTTTTTTTTAGCAAATTAGCAAACTCAATCCTCAATCATGACTGAGCAAACTCAATCCTTCTCTCTCTCAGCTGTCCCCAAAGAAGACCTGGGAAGGCTTTATAGGAGGATTCTTTTTAACAGTGGTCTTCAGTTTCTTTGTAAGTCGATCATTAGACCCTTGAGCTGCGTTTAACATCAAATGTACCTCATGACAACCACCAGCAACCAAATTTTTAAATACTGATGGAAACCTCTGTGTTTTTTGTTGCTTTTTTTTCAGTTTGCGTACCTGCTGTCTCAGTACCAGTACTTTGTTTGTCCGGTGGAATACAACAGCGAGACGAACCGTTTTGCGGTAGAGTGTGAACCCTCAAATCTGTTTGTGATACAGGAATACACGCTGCCTACAGTGCTGCAGAATGTGATTAGATGGGTGAGTATACAGCAGAACAGACCATAATATACTGTAGATAAAAGTATATTTGTATTTAAAGCTTTGGTTAATGAGTGTTAGTGTTAAAATATATAGTATTTGGAAAGTGAGACCTAAAACGATGTTGCGTTCTTAATTAATTTGGAACAAATTTCATCCTGTTTGCGTTGTTTGGTAACTATGTTTGTTTGTTTGTTTATTTGTTGGCAGAAAACGGTAAACCTCTACCCGTTTCAGATCCACAGTATTGCACTCTCTTCCTTCGCCTCTCTTATTGGACCGTTTGGTGGATTCTTTGCCAGTGGCTTCAAACGTGCTTTTAAGATCAAAGTTAGTTAGTTTACCAAAGTTAGTTGCTTTACTTACGTGCAGTGACAGCTGTACTGTAAGATTGTGCTTTTTTATTCCGTAGGACTTTGCTGACACCATCCCTGGTCACGGTGGGATCATGGATCGCTTTGACTGTCAGTATCTGATGGCTACATTTGTTCATGTTTACATAACAAGTTTTATCAGGTGAGGAACTACTCATATCTTTCTCATATGGTAATTTTTTTTTTTATTCTTTAGATGTCTGAAAAGAATATTACTGGAAGTATGAAAATTATGTATTTTTCGAATTAAGAACTAAATGTAATGATGTCATTTGATTATTGCAAAATATTCAGCTATCATTAGAACAGTATTAAGATATATGTCAGCTATACATATTAGCACTTCTGTGTTTGGTTTTTCTGTGCTTCCAGAGGTTTGCAAACAAGACAGATTGACACAGTTTTTAATGTTTTAATGGATGTTTCTGTTTCCCCAGGGGGCCAAATGCCAGTAAGCTCTTACAGCAGTTGCTTGTCCTGCAGCCAGAGCAGCAGCTCAGCATTTTCAACACACTACGCAACCACTTGAGAGAAAAGGGCGTGCTGCCCCCTGCTGGGGAGGGGGCCCAATGACAGAAAACTCTACCATAAACAGCTGGTTTTATTGACTGTGATCACACACTCCCAATTAACTCTAAACCAACTGCTGGAGCTTCCATACAATAATTTGAGAGTGACATGCTGCAAACCTAACTCTCACTTTCAACGTATTTAAAACTCATCAGATGGAAAAGGAAATGACCACAAGAGGGAGACGTGGTCCTTTTAAGCAGAAAATCAACATCTGAGGTCTTCCAATCAACAAACATGTGAAACACAGAATGATCTATGTGGTAAGTGAATGTATATCACTGTACATGGGGCTTCAGTGGAGTGAAATGGTTGCACTGATTCTGGTAATGATTTTGGACTGACATATGAGTTTGAGATTTTATAAGTGCTTTGTGACTGCAATAACTCATTGTGGTGATGTGGGATTTCCAAGATGCCATAATCTTCATGGTTCACATTAAATATGAGCTTAATTTATAACAGGGTCCTAAACTTAAACTATTACAAAATAAGTCTAAAACAGAAGCATGGTCTTAAGTCCTACTGTTACTGCTGAAAATAGCCATATTCTGTTTTCTCTTTCTATTAATGAATGTATTTGTGTGAGCATTAGAATAACAGTAGCAGTGAATGAAGTTTCACTGCATATTCATCTGTGTTAAAATCTTATATCTACTGTAGATATATATAGAGAGAGAGAGATTATACATTTATTGAAAAATATAAAACTATGAGAATTATAGGTATAAAGACCAAGTCATCTTATTTTCTTAAATTTAGCATGATTAAACCTCTATAATAATGGGTGGATAATAATTTGAGCGGGTTGATTAGAGGGATAAAAAGCCTTTTTGAGAAAGGTGATCTGTGAATCTAGCATTTGCTGTGTTTACCCTACTTGACCATTCGTTTTAAGTTGCACTGTATCTAGGCAAGACAAAAGACTTTTATCTGTTTTAAATTCACTTCTCTGTTTTTAATATCAACAAACACTGGTGCTTTGAGTAGATACCTGATAATTACCGAATTATTATTATTAAGAAATATTTTGAATTATTTTTAAAGATGTTTATGTGCATGTAGTTTTTGCATTGTCCTCCCTCTGCAAGTTTTTTTATGGATTACCAAACAATATGTACCAAAGCACTGTGTATTTTGGTGTAAAATAAAAGTTTAGTTTCACACCCACAAGTTTACACCAAAATAAACAAAATGCTACAAATTTTCACGAAGTTAAAACATTTTAAGAAATAAGGTTTCTTTTTTAATTAAAGGCACTTTCTGTCATCTCCACACTTTCCTACTGTAAGCTTCTCATGAAACAACTTCTAACTGGACTTCTAATGTCCATGACTGTTGCCCTAATGGCACATCAGTAGACCCACACAGAACCTTTTTGTGAAAAGTTCTGCAGATTCTCACATTATTGGAGCACAAATAACTTACAAAATTTCTACATACTGTATTTTTCACCTGTTGTGTGGTGGCAAACACAACAGAAATTGCATTTCATCTTGACAAATCACAGCAAAAGGGGCAGGATGCAAATGACTTTATAGTCACAAAAAGCAAAAAAAAAAAAAAAGGGTCTAAAATTTCTAGTACAAAAGGCTCTCACACCTTCAACCAGCATGTTTGTTGAATAAAGTGTTGTCTGCTATTTTAAATACACTTTTAGCTACCAATTATAATGTGGCACTCTCAGCTCTGTTTGGTACATTTTACCAGATATTAAAACCATTCCATACATTCATGCAAAATCAGTGCAGAAAAAAAAAAAGTCATCAGATTCTGTGTGGGCCAGCACACTGAGAACTCAGTGTAGTTTGGGACCATTTGTGTGTATTATGTGATTTCTTTATGAATTTCCTATAGACTATACAGGTTTGACTCAACCAACTTTATCATAGCCATTATGCATTAATGTGAGAATGTTGTTTGTGCAGTAACTTGAACCTTCTCAGACCAAAAAGAGTATGAGACACCTCCTCAGTCAGGTGTTTTGTTTTGTGGAGGTCAATATTGTAATAAATTTAAGTTTCTTGAGAGCTTCTGTATGATTTAAGTTATAATGTTATAACTTAATGTATGATATTGTGCAAGCTTATACTGTTACAGCGTTTAACAGCATATGGGTTTCAAATAATTTACTCATAAACGTTTTTTTATTCATTATTTAAAAAACTGAGAACCTTTATACATGTGTATGTATGTTTTTTTTTTAAGTTTTCTTATATATCTGTAGGCAAATGTATGTATTCGCCACAAGACACAGTAAATAAATACATGAACAAAGTAACAAATTATTAGCAGTACTGGGGAAATAAAGCTAGTTAATTTATTATTGTTATCACTCGGTAAATAAACTCTTTACTTTTGACCCATTCTTATTTTGCTCAGTTTCTTTTCATGATTTTATTATTCCAAAGGTTTCATTAAAGCATGTACATCTGCCAGCAGCAATTGAGTTTATTCTCATGAAATGTTTAAACATTTGAATAGACAGTGATAATGCCATTCATGACATGAATCCCACCTAATATATATCTTCAGATTTCTTAACTGCAAATCGTAATACAATCCTACAGGTTGCAAATGCAAGCCTAACCTTTAAAGTTATTGCAACTGTGACGCAGACGCAGGATGCAGCTGATCTGCACCGCCTCCAGTTTTTTGCGTTACCTCTGGGAAACTCGCTCATGAGCTGCTAGACCGCCCACAAACGTCTGGGAGAAAGTGCTGAAATGGCCCATGAGGCACGTGGCCTTTGTCACATGCAGAAAGAGAGAGTGGTGAACAAACCAAAGTAGGCAACAAACTCCTTTTGTGAGGTTCAGATTCTAATTGTTTAAATTATTAGTTAAAACTTGTATCCAACATATGAGTAAAATTATAAATAAAAAAATCATAAATGTAAGCGTGAGGCATTCTGTAACATGAATTACATTGTGTGTACATTTTACAATCTATTAGTTATTACTTTGAGAATGTGCTGCTTGTAATAAGCCTGATTGTGTTGTAGAAAGGTTATGAGCATCATACAAGCCTGAAATAAAAAGGGAAGTTGAAAAATAACTATTAGAACATTAACTAAGTTGAACATAAAGCTACTACATAAAGCTCACGTTCGTCATTCTGGAAAAAAAAAAAAAGTCTTATTTCAGCTTTGTTGCTGCACTAAGCAGTGCAAGAGTATCATCAATGTGTTCAATGACCTGAAACGGCCTAATGGAAAAACACACGTGAAAATGAAATCTCTAAGTGACTGGAGGGATTGAAAAGGAATGGTTGAAAGGAACAGTTATTGTTTATGTGCTTTGACCTGATATATGCAGCGCAAGCAACAGTGACTATCAGAAATGTCATTAAGTATAAACCGACCTTGCTAGTGAGCACAGACTGAATACTTTCCTTCAGCTCCTGATTATAGTCATTATATCAGTTAGAAGTTAACAAGATTGTATTTCGTTTATTTTGGCTGAAAGCTAAAATATTTTATTTCACCTTATTCAACATATTACATGTATTTATTGACCAAGTCTTTGAATACATTTTTATTTTCTCTTTGTACGTTACACTGTACAACATATTCATAAACGTTAATTCAAGCATCTTTTAAAATACTTTGCAACTACAGTAAATGTATGATCCTGAATAAATAAGTGCATATACATACTACTAAAATACTGTATGCTCAAAGTGAGGTGTTGATTTAAGAGGAAAGCATGAATTTAGGATACCACTAGAGGGAGACAACAATTTATGTTTCCCAACGGATTGCCCAAAAGGAATTATCACTCAGATAATGGCTAGCCACTAGCCAAAGAACCTTATTTGCAAGGTTTTTAAGTTTATATACTATAGCCAGTCTTATGTTTATAGTCATTGATTATTACAATATAGGCAGCAGAATTTGTTTTAATTATACTGTGCAGTTATACTGTGCAGTTTTAAAGATTGAACAATGTTAATCGCAACAGATGACAGTTGTCACAGCAACAATTCATTACCATTCAAATCTTAGGTTGTGTCTTTACATGACTACACAATCCTATTATCCTGAGACTTATGTTTGAGACAGAGATAAAGAGAACAAGACAGTGGCTGTTTTCATTGGCTTTCAATGTCTATTCAGTCCCCATAATCAGCATAATCCCAGACAATATATTGGAAGGCAAAAGAAGAGCTTTTCCTTTTGTGTTTAATGGAATTTCAATCAAAGTGGGCAATTACCGAAATGGAACAGTAACCTAGCAACTAACAGACAGTCAGTCATTATCAAGTGACTGCAACATGACAAATATCACATTATACATGCTGATGCACAAACATTTGCATATTAGAACACACCAATTAAATTTACATTTTTATTTTAAATTAGAAAAAGCTAAAATGAGATTACAAATCTTTTTCATTTGACCTCCCTTGAGGGGAAGAGTCTGAAAAGATAACCTGAAATGTCAGTTAATAATGTTTCACTATCAGAAAGTTACACATGTATTTAAATATATGAACCACAGACATAAATTTCATCAACAGTTGGGGGTTGTGTTCTCCACATATAGTTTAGGTTTTCAGAGTAAGTCTCTTATGCAGATATTCAACTGCATCAACATAACAACTGATCTGCCAGTTAACATCATATTGAGCAAAACCCACAATAGATACTATCTACAATAGTATCCTAATATCAGTACACACATAGGCTTATGAGTTATAGTTGTAGTGAGAGACTTACTATCCCACAAGCATTCTTTGCCCCGGTTGTGTTTGTATTGTTTTACTGCTTACACAATTATTTAAAGTATATATCACTATATTATTTACAATACTATATTTATTTCTAATACACAGCATAGCTTTTAATGAATTTTTGGGGGAGACAGCCCTCAGATGAAAAGGGTACTGCACCTTTTGTTCCTCCTTTTTGGTTACTCCATTGCAAAATGAATTGTGGAGGAAGTGAAAGCAAGAGTTGGGCAGAAAGATGAAGTACAGAACACAACAAATGTTAAATGCGGGATAGATAGATGATTGATGAAGCTTTATGAATGACAGCCTTGTATCTAATAGACAGATTTACTTGATTCTGAAGACACTCATATGCTTATACTGAATTTTTGAGGCTTTACATACAGTTTTCATACAGACAATGACCATGTAGTAGTAGCTCCTATTGTAAGGCAATAAAACACAGTATATTTAATTTTGATTTCAATTCAAAGTTTTTTACTGGCATAATTGTGTTTACATACAATATAGCCACAGCATTATACATAAAAATAAACAAGTATTGATAAAAAAATAACAACAAACAGTAGCAGCTGATGGATGACTTCCCCCAGTATCTTTGGTAGCTGCTGACAAAGCATTTTTTGCACTACCGGACAAATTTGTGTTGTTTTTTGCAGTTCTGCTACATACACTGTGGATTAATCTAAACAAAGTTACATTAAATTGCATAAAGTATGTTTCGTGTCAACATAGTTCTTGCTGGTGTGACTACATGAGATGAAAAACAGAACTGAGCCCAAATAATTCCTCTACCACTCTCTGGAAGTGTGGGTCAGCAATTTTTATTCCTGCAGGACAAACACAAGCAACTTAATGGGGTGGCATATATTTTACATATGCGGCTGGAACACGTGAACCGCATGGCAAGAATTTGCTGAGCTGTTTCAAAGCTGGAGTCTGGTCTTCAATTCTGTTTATGTATTTCAGAGCATTTTTCAGTGTATCTGTATCTAAACAAATAATTATAACACCATCATCTTGTTACCTGACTAATACATCCTGTCAACTCTTCAATTAACAGCTGTGACTGAGTAATGAACCAATGTAGATGTATGTGGGGTAAGATGTGCCAGTTGTTTTGATCTCTAAGCAAAAAGAAACAAGTCAGATCACAGTTGGTACTGGGTGTTCTGTTGTTCTCATTGGGACATTACAAGTTTGCAAAATACAAGATGATATACTGCAGGTTCCCCAACCAGGTCTGCCCTGAGAAGACGCACATAAACATAATACATTTAAAAATTATAAAAGCACGACTCAACTAAACAGAATTGTGTCTTTGTGTGTCTTTGTTAGTGGAAAACAAATGTTCCACAATTTACCACATACAAATAACTAAAATTTAATGTACACATATCCACCCACACACTACTTTGATTTACAGGGAAGGAAAAAACTCAAAAAACAGTGAAAGTATCTAGGTATAAAGATCAGATTTAGTCTGTGATCAGAAATGTGGTCATACTATATACTAGTTTGTTGCTGACAGTTTTTTACACTGTACCTACTGTGTTTTGTAGTAATAAAAATCCCTGTTACATAATATAAAAATGTATCGAGCAAGTGTTTTCGATTGCTTGAGAGAGTAATCTCTAATCTGAAAGCTGTTGTAATAACTTGGAGTCATCTTCTTTGAAAGAAACAGATTAAAGATAATCCATCAATCCAAGGTCAAGTCTAAGCTTGAACATGCTCTGTACGTCATCACACACCAGTTTAAGTTCAGATCACTTACTTAGTCGAATGCACCATAGATCACAGAATGGAGACTAATCGTGAAGGTTTATAGGATTAACACTGTCTCTAGGTCACTAGCTTAGGTCAAAACCGGGCCATTGCATTAAAAATTAAAAGCTCCCTAAAGTGGTTCTATAAGATCTATAAGAAGACTTTTAATCTCTTTACCCTTATAAGCTGCCATTAGACATGTACAAATACCCGGTAGCTCTGGTTCTATTAAAATACACGGCCTCTGCATTTTGACTTGCAAATACTGCATATCAAGAAACAGGCTGAATTCTCCATTACTGTTATAGTGTCATTTGACTCACAAGACACTAAACTTTATAACAGTGAACAAATCACTGCCTGCCTTTTAGAGAAATGAAAACATGCAGCACATACTATTAAATGACAATTATCACACAAGCATCTCCATCATTTTTCAAATGCTGGAAAACATTTGCTTTTCCTTATCAAGACTATCTTGTTGTTATAAGCTAGAGATGTGGCAGAAGTAGGTCAGCATCACATTTACTTCCCCTCCTCCTAATCTTCATAGAGTTAATGGAGCTCCTAATTGCTCTTTAATCTTTATACGTCAGGAGTGGCTGTAGAGGGAGGGGCTCCTGCAATGGTCTTTAAGGAACGCAGGCTGCATATGCAAGCTAGGCAAATCCCATTCTGTCTAACTGAGCAACAGAGATGAATTAGATTTGATCAGAGACAGCCCAGCAGTGCAGAAACACAGAACTGGAAAAGCTAAAGTCATGATTGAATACCACAGGACTAGAGAGACAGGAAGTGTCATTATGATACATACTGGGTTAATTTTAGGGTGTGACTGTTTTGCAGCAAATTGGCAAAAGTGATGTATACGAACAGAACTGGTACTGTTGTGTATCACTTTACCATAGTGACTTTTAAAACAATGTTATGACAAAAGATGAATTGCAATAAAAAAATAAGCTGCATGCTTTATTTAGCCCTACATGAAGGAATTCTCCCAAAGTCATTAATCAGCTCAGCAGACATGTCAGGTTATCACACACACTCATTCTGCTCTCTTTCTGTCACGCTCTCTTACACACATCCTATAGCTTCTGAGAAGGAGACCATGTCATTGTTTGATGCTTGTTCTACTGTCCCATTTTCAAATTAGTAACAGAGACTTAAAGAAAACAGATCCTATATCCATGACAGGAGAAAGTAATTTCACACACATAACGGTAGCATGATGGTACCGGTAGCAGTACAACTGGGATACTGCTATCTCCAGAGGGTCAGACAAAGCGTTGGTCAGCAGGGGCACCACTGCGGTTCCTGAGTCCCTGGACTAGTCATGTTTTTGGCCCCTTGGTCAGTTCGCAATCACCTTCCGAGTGTGTTGCGGCCCAAAAATCCCAAACTCCCACAAAGGGCCCTCATTCTTCTATTCCACAATTACTCCTGTCCGACACCCCTGCTGCTCAGTACAGTTCCAAATAACACCCATGTATTCACCTACCACCTGACCAGACTAGAAGAACTCTTTTTATTTCCCCAGTTGTTTGAAGCTGTCATGGTCTATAGCCTTTAGATCAAGGGGTGGAAAGTATGAGAAAATAGGTTATAAACATTTTCTGCGGGGCCAGTGTGGTTGAAATTTAAACTTTCGAGGAGCTGCTGGCAAAAAAAAGTGTCTCTGTCTTAATTGGTTCAGGTTTCCAATTAGGCCATTTAGCACCAAAGAAATTAAATAAAAACACCCCCTGGTAACATACTGTATGTGTAACTTAATCAAAAATGTTCAAAGCAAAGAAAATCCTACAATAATTGGTTGTCCACATATATATTTATAACATAATCTGTTATTATTACTATTATGACCAATTTTTATGTTCTGTACATCCAATACTTCTGCATGTTATGCAGTGGAAGAAACCTCGCAGATGATGGAGTCTCTAAATTATTCAATTAAATTGGAGATCCAGCACAGATGTGAAGTTTGGAGTATGCATGTTTATCTCAGTGTGAGGACTGACATGTGGGTATTTGGCTACATTAATACTGTTTTACCCTAGCATATCTTCTCTCTTTCTCTCACACACTTTTTCTACATCTCGCCCCACATTTTGCTTATCTGATTAAAAAGCAAACATAAAAATAGTAGCTGCCAAAATTCGGATGGATAGCAAAACATTACATTCAATCCTTTTTATGTACTGGTAAAACAAACCACTGTAGAAGTTTGTCTTCACTTATTGCCCAAAATCCATCCCAATAGCGTCTCTATGGTGATTCCTGTCAGTGGTAGTGAATAGAGAGAGAGAGAGAGAGAGAGAGAGAGGTGTAGGGGTCTGAGCAGGGATGAACTGCCAGTGTGAATGAAAGCTCATTTGCTAATGGTCCTGCCCTCACCCTGAGAGCAGCTGGGTAAGATAAATCAGGTGCTGCTGCAGTGCAGTGTTGTTGTTCAGGGACTCTGCTGCAGTCGCTGCTGCTTTATGGGTCCATCTGAATGCCAGTTTGGCAAGCGGCATATCCGCAATTGTGAGCTAGAAAAATGAAGAAACGTGTTTGAAAGCACCATTAAGCATCACAGCAGGAAGCGTGAGAAAAGTGGAGAGAAAGTCGGAAAGAGAGTTTATTTCCACCATCTCCCACACAATGCGAGATCATTTTCATGCACCAATTCATTAAAACTTTCTAATGCCTTCCATCTTCTATCTTTTTTTAACCCTCTTCAATTCCTCCCTGAAGAGATTTTCTAGTAGGGAATCACTCTGTGTGCTGGGGGACATGATATCCTGCTTCCTACAGCTGTGAGACCATATGGAATGAAATCTATCAAAAACCTCTTTATCAAAATCACTAAACTGTGTGTTCCTGTAGCTCAACTGGTAGAGCATTGCGTTAGCAGCGTAAAGGTTGTGGGTTTGATCCCATGGAATACAAGTGTTGATAAAACAATGTATAGCTTGAATTTACTGTATGCTGCTTTTAAGCATCTACCAAATAAATAAATGTAAATGATATTCTACAAGCTATGAAGCTCATATACAGATTGTGTTCTTGTCATTTGGAATTTTGGATCAGCATTTCAGACAAGCAACATGAAATAAGGCTTAAAATGTTGAGGGGTTTAGTGAATGTGTGTGCATATGTGTTTGTGTAATTAGTGAGGGCAGCTGGTAGAACAGCATGCCACCTGCACATGAAAAGCAGAAACACACCTGTCTCCACAGGGCCTGTTCCCTCCAATGAGACCCACCGTGTAGACTCAGACCCCGAGAATGCTTGTGGGACACTGAAGACCTCACACCTGGCACACGCTGACAAAAACAAAAGAATGATTTTTAATGTGTTTTATTTATTATTTATTTATTCTCTTCGTCTGATGTTTTTAGCTTCTTATAAAACCATGGGGTGACCAGAATTTTTAAGTCCCAAACTGGTCAGTTGAAGTTGCCAACTCTTGCCCAAATAATATTACAGTAATTAAAAATAACAGTAATGCCGCCCCAGAATTCTTTGGTGTATATGGTTCATATTAAGGTCATCATTTTAATCTAACAAAGTCTTGTGCAAATAGCATAAAATAAATAATGCATGTTGTTATTTACTGCATATTCTGACATTTACATGTGATTGTTTAGTTCAAGACATTTATCAAAAACATTCATAAGCTAACATGAGAAGCTACTAGCATTAACAGAACTACAGAGAGCAACAGCAAGCTTTTTAAGTTGTTATTGCATCCAGACACACTGTCAGGGTCCTGGGATCTCTGTCTGGGTTTTTCCTAATTTCTTGTGCCAATTTCTAATGTTATGTTGTATCTTGTCCTGTGGTTCTTGTTAATTTGTAAATCTTATCTAGAAGAAGCCAAGTGCAGCTTGTTTTTTGTTTTTGCCCCTCTCACAGGTCTTTTTGTAACAAAAAGGTTTTTGTTAAAGAAGTCATCTGGCTTCATCTGCTCTGGTCCTGACAACACTGGTTTGCTGAAAGATTTTATAGAATGGAAGTATTAGCAAACACTCATATTGAAAATCATAATACAAAAAAAAACATTCTGGGGAATTGTGTGTGTTTCTGAGGGACTCTGCGTTCCTGGTATTATTACAGTCAATGTCAAGAGAAAATCACAGCAGTATTACCATGGAGACCTCTCTCAGCTGCTTGGATACAAGTGAACGTAATGCTAGGTGTATGATAGCTATCTGGGCTTTAGTCTTTGAAAAAAGAAACAGAATGAGAAAAGAATGGAAAAAATGTTTAGTAGATGTTTTGAATAGATTTTATATTTATGCAAACATTTAATTGTAGTACTTTTAGTACTTAAACATACAAAATATGGTTGACAGCAGCATTTTAACAGACTGACAGGAAGTCCTTATGGATTCACAGAGAACGAAGTGCTATCCCTAAAACAATAGACGTTACCATTAGCTCTTCCAAGAGCTTTTGCCAGCCAAACTAAGCAATCGGGGGAGAAGGGCTTTAGTAAGAGAGATGACCAAAAACCTAATGATCACTCTGACAGAGCTCCAGATATCCTGTAATTGCTGTAAATGTTATTCAGCGTTTAGTCATACAGGTTTTTTAATGGCAGACCTTCATATTGAAAATTTGGATGCTTGTATTTTACAGCACTAAACCCCCATGTCCTTTAATGCAACACTGAACATATTTTAATAACAGTGATTTTATTAAAATATGATTTTAACAGTAAGTTCCTTTATTACTAAAACTATGCATTTATGCAATATTTGAACCTAATATAATAGTTTCAACAATTGCAAGGTTTACACCATTTGTAAACCATTTTTTTGTGTGTGACGGCTCTTCTTATGGCTTCTGAGGATAAACTTCTATTCTGAGGACGTGTGTTCTTTATATTAACAGATAGTATTATGATTGCGTTAAAAGCCATTGTAAATTACTCTATAAACACACACCTGTGACCTCTTACGTCAGTATTACTGCGCCACTGCACCAGGCTGCTGTTTTTGAGGAACTACATTGCTTGGCGCAAGGCAGCATCACACTGATACGATAACACAGTTTGGAAAACTTCCTTGAAGTTTCAGAAAAAAAGTGAGTTTTTCAAGCCGTACGTCTGTCTGCCTGTCTGTGCCCCCTCGCTGATCTCTCTCTCCCTCCCATTACAAGTACCGCTCAATAAGATCAAGCTCCAGAACCACGCCGAATAAACGCGCTTTTGTCCAGAAGAACACAGAAAGCTGTCACATCTCCAACATAAACCTTGGCACTCTATGAGTTTACTGTGAAAGAAATGCTGAAAGATAACAAGGAGCGAAAGATCTGTGTTTTGTACTGTAGGTAGCACGACTACCTGTCGGCACCATAGTGCGGAGTAACAACAACCAGCAGCGTTTTCAGCCCACCGGGGAAATACAACACCGTTATATGGCAAAGTTCGTCGCCGAACTGCTGGGATGTACTTGGCCAGAAAAAGGCGCATCTCCGATGTTTGAAGTAAGAATAAATGAAAACGTGACTGTCTATTCGCCTGTCTCTCTGCGTTATATAATTATATATGTAATATAATTAAAACAAGCGTTTCATAACCAGAGATACGTTTTAAGGGTTAAACATTGTATTTCATACATGCCTTTTTCTTATGAAAAAGAGAGGCTCACTTTGTTGCCATTTGTTTTTTTTTAAACCATTAAAGCTTTGCTCAGTTTAGAGGTGGATTATTAAATAATAAAATTTACTCACCAGGACATTACAACGTTTAGAATTAATATATAAATATATATGGCGATAGTTATGTATGACAGCAGGTTAAACTAGTTAATAATCCTAAATCTTAAAATGTTGATTGGAAAAAGCCAGACTTCTTTAGTTCCTAAGAAGCGCTTACAATGCGTATTTGGGTCAGTGTGTCAGAGGAAGTTGTACTTGGTGAACTTGTGTTAATGCATTCAGCCCAAACAAAGCAAAACAATATAACTATGTCCCATGAATAGTATGAATGGATCTAATTGGACTATTACTTCTATTAATCTAAATGTATGAATTAATATCAGTAGTACAAGTAGTACAGTATCACAGAAATGCTAAGAGATCAACACCAGGCCATTATACAACTAAATATTCTGTCTGGATACGGCACAAAGTCACCAGAGCAGCCTTTGCCCCTAATCCAAAAACTCCTTTTGTCTCCATGTTGTGGTCCATTTAGGAAACACTAAATGTGTTATTTTCCCCATGTTTTTATATTTATCTTAGTTGCTCTTTGAATTTAATGTCTATTTAGGAAACTTTAGTAGGCCCAGAGAGGTACCACTGTTTGGGATTGCTGTGTTTGATCAAATTTAGCTTTATGTCCATTCAGTGAAGTTTGTTTCAGTTGGCTTAGGGTTTTTTGGACTAAAGCTTGGTTAAGTTAGGTTTGGGTTAGCTGTTTTTTTTTGGTCATATTTAGTTGCTTCAGGTTTGTTGTCTTTGGTTAGATTAGAATAGAATTTCAATAAACAGATTAGACTGTTTGAGAAGATATGTGATGTGGAGGCTTTAGGTGTTGAATGTTAAGTTGGCTCAGATCTTGTCCTCATTACCATCCTGCAGTCACTTGTTTCGCACCCAGCAAGACACACACACACACACACACACACACACACACACACACACACACACACACACACACACACACACACACACACACACACACACACACACACACACACACACACACACACACACACACACACACACACACACACTCACTCACTCACTCACTCACTCACTCACTCACTCACTCACTCACTCACTCACTCACTGCTTTAGTGGAAAATGTCTGTGAGAATGTTTGGATATTTATACTTGTCCATAAATCCTGAAATAGTGTTTATTGCCTTAGACATGTTCAATATCATTTGTGCGATTTATTATTTAGAGTAGTAAGAGGACACTGGGGAAAAAATAAGGACAGGACTGGCACATGTCACAGGCTAGACTCGAACCTTTGTCTGTGAGTTGGCTACCTTATGCATGAGCCACATAAGTTTATGAATGCAAATTCACAGACAGTTAATCCAGAGTTATTTTGCATACAATGTGCTTTCTTCAGGTATTGAAGCTAGATCTTTGCTATACTACATAATACACCAATTGAAACCAGTTTGTTGGAGTCAAATATATAGAGTTGAGTTAATTAAATCTGGCTTAATGAAAAGAAATACTTATTTGTCTCTAAAACATTTGAGTTTAAATAAGGTCACACTATTAAAGATCTGATTAGAGAGCTTTACTGGCCACTAGCAGTCATGAGAAAACCACAAGATTTCTTATGTATAAACAGAAGAGAAAAGAGTACAGAGTCATTTTTCTTTTGGTGCATTTGTAGTATCTGTGTTTCTATTAGTGTTGATTCAGTAGTGGTTTGGTGAAGCATTTAGGCACAGTCTGTTTCAATATAGTTTAATCAGTCCAAAGAATTCCTCTAGCTTCCTCACTTTGAGAAAACATTTCTCTGTCCCCTTTGTTTTGATATATTCATCTTTAAATGTGAGATTAGTTTCATCCTACTTCCTTTATCACTTCCTCTATTTTTTGCTGCATTATTAGTTTTTTGTTGTCAGAAGTTTTTTGTTGCCTCCTCGATTTATTTTTTTTATATAACCTTTACATAACCAATTACCAATATAATAACCAATAATCAATCTAACCATTGTTTATTCAAAAGGTTGTATATCAACCAACAGTCAACAAAGAGAAATAACTAGAGAAAATATTACACAAACAATAACTTTCTTAAAATTTTCTTTTGCATCTATCTACTATTTTTTACTTTTTAATCCGTGGCTTCATTTATATAAACAGCTTTATTAGGAGACATTTGTTAAGAGATATTTGTTTGAAGCCATGTTTATTGCAAATTATTCATAGCTAGTTTAAACCATCAATAATTTTAATACTGTCATAATTACCATTTTGAAAAATATGGAAATCTGTTTGGAGAGAAATATGGTTTATAATATTACTTTGCATTACATGTTCCTTTGCACAGTATTTAGTATGTGCTTCTCATGTAAGAATGATGTAAGTTTTTTATAAATGTATTCCCTGAAGCCGGGTCATACAGCAATTAATGGAGATATTTTCTACTGAAAGGTCTTTGAAGGCTTTATCTCTTTTTGTGCCTATTAGAGATTTTAATAGACCTTCATTGACTGGTATCTAAGGCAATTTCCATTTTAATGACAGATTTTTGACTTTGGGGTAATGGATCCCCATTTCTAGTGTGGCTTTTTACATGAAAACATTTAAATACTGAGTGTGGGATTCAGAATAGAGTATTGAACTAACTAAACTACTAAACTGTTTTATTGTTTGTGTTGTTTGTCGTGCAGTTATAGATTATTTTGAAATAGGGGTTTTCGTGCCAGTCCTTATATACTGATTGATTTAACTGTAATAGTTTGATCAATAATCAACTTTGAACATTGCAAAATCCAAATTTCCAATATGGCACAGACATTGTTGCCTTGACATACACAATAATAGATTTCTCCTCTTCCTCTGGTCATGAATTCATTTGACAGATTTTTCCTGGGAAAACACGGAAAGCTTCAGTTTTGTTTCCAGAGCATAATCTAATCAAACAATGTTTCCCTTGGATACCTCCTCTCAGAACCATGTGCCAGTCTTCTTTGTGTCTTGTTAGTCATGAACAAAGACCCAGCTCAATCCACCTGGTGTTTACAATGAGGAATCGTCAGGAAGGTCTCAAAACACGCCATTCATTTATAACAAGCTAATCAACAAAGACCTTGGCTCAGAATTACACAAGGGGACATACAATGGAAAAGGTGTTTGCCAACAAGATTTTAATGAACACCTGCGTCTCGCTTCTAATGTCTCTTGTGCTTTCTTAAACAGATGTGTTTTCAAAACATGGAAAGCTCCCTAAACCTAAATTGTAAGAAGAGGCTAATTTGTGCAAACCTTATTTGTATAACTCAGTTTCAGTATTTTTAAACACTGCTTTAAATGGAACCACAACAGCTCTGTACGTTTCCAAATTCTTTCAAAAGACCACTGAGGAACGAAAATCACCTTCTAAAGCAAGTGCTAGATTCTTTTAGATAATTATTTTTAGTAAATAAAATAAAATCCCAGTAAAGTTAAAGTACCCCCTTCCTCTCATCCCTGCTGTCTTTGAGCACCTCAGGGGAATGTCTGGAAAGTTGGACTTCTGTAGCGCTTATAACCTCACATGAGGATACATGAGGTGGATGAATGGAAGACCCCTTTTGTGACCCCTACTGGACACTTGGTGTATTGCGTTATGCCTCATGGGCCGGTAATCCTAACGCCCCCTCTGTATTTCATGGCTTCTGGAGTTTTTTCACCGTTTCGTCATGGTGAATGGACCTTGATCATAATTGACCATTATTGAGGATTGATCTTGATGTACGCACTTGATATAGTCTTGATATACTTCATTTTTAACCAAAAATGTTACAGTTTTTAAATCATGCAGTGATGTATAATTAAACACTGTGGCCCTAAATTTAATTTGTTTATACAAAGAAGCTGTTTTCCTGCCTTCCTTGACTTGCATAGTTAGCATTTCAGCCAACAGGTATTCAAGATAATAACTGCACTTGGCCAATATTGCATATTTCAATCACCACAGGACATTTAGAAAATATTTCACAACAATTACTGAATTATACAGTCTATTATAATTTCTTTCTGTGCCTTGATTAATATGTGAGGCTAGTCAAAGCCTGTATGCATTTGGTCATGCATTTGATTGTAAAGAAAAATTGATTGCGTTAATTATAACACTTGATTAAGATCTCTTTGCCCTTTACTGTAATGATATTCTGCCCATATATGGTCATGCGACACTTCCTGTCCTTGACATTTGTGTTCTGCATGTGGATCATTCTACTCCATGTCATCTCTTCAGTCTCGGTTGTGTTTGATTGGCACTTGGCATTAAAAGAATTAATGATGTCAACACCTTGCACACACACCCACACCAACCCCACATATTGTAATGCAATGAAAATGGTAAAAACAAAAGATTAATTTGATAGTCTTATTTGTAATGTACTACAACTTACGGGAGTGTGATGTTGTTGAACTGTAGCAGATGAAAACACAGAATCTTAAGAATGAAGGCCCATATTTTTTTTTATATTTGGCTGTGATAGCTTATAAAAGAGAGCTTTTCAAAATTAACTTTTCTTTTTGTGCCAGGGCCGACATCATGATTGTACATGAAGTATTATTAGTATTATAATATATCATGATACAGAATTTGTACTTTAAATGTCAACCACCACATTAGTTTTAACATCTTTTAAAGACGTAATAAGCATTTTGAATGTAACATTTAGCCACTTCAGTCCTCCACTGTAGCCTGTCTTCCAGTATGACACTGTTCAGATAATCACTGCCAGAGGGCTTGTATTACTGCACTCATAGGTTCACCAACATCCTTCATCTCCTCTCATTACTTTTACGCAGAAATCTTAGATCATAGACTAGCTGTCATCTGTCTTGTCCTTGAGATGGCTGCTGCTCACAGGTTATCAACTGTGCTATGAATACCTAATAGAGCACAGACAAAAGTTTGCACAGACAGTGTTGCACTGCAATATTGATAAACTTGTTTGATATTTCCATTTGGAAAGTAAAATATTTTCCCCCACATTAGAAATTATATGCTGCTTTATGCTGGTGTAGTTGAGTTTGTCTTAAATGTTTTGCCAGTATTTGGTGAATTCAATAGAATCACTGTAGAGGAAATAGAACTGATTGTTATATTAGGAACTATAAAAACTTGGAAAGATTTTTACATGCACCCTTAGGAATTAGCAGTAATACAATACCACTCTGAACATATACAGTAAACAATATTAGTACTATTATGATTTTAGCACGTTGCTAAGCTAACAATGGATACACCCATTCGCATAAAATTACTAAAATAGTAATAGTAATTCAATTAGAACTGAATTTCATCAGCGTATTTTTTCTCGCTTAATCTGCTGTTCCTTCCTCTAAGCTCGGTACAATGCATTTTGGCATGTTGCCTCCTGGGATGCGATGCTGCCATAGAATTTGGGAATGCATCGTAAATGACATCGGAATTATGAAACCTTCAAATGCTGGCTATGTAGAAAGCCTGTGGAACCCAGTGTCGCTTTGTTTTTGGTGCAGTTGCCTCACATTGCTTACAGAAGCAGATAACTGTAGATGTGGAAAGCTCTTGCGTCATAACCCTTTCCAACAACCCATTTACCTCCCGCGCACACACACACACACACACACACACACACACACACACACACACATGCATCATTACCTAGAAAAGGTGGTTAGCCTCTGAGGCAGTACAACGTGAAACTAAATACATGCACATAGCAGGCTGTTGTGGTAACTAGGCAACCAGGCTTTTCATATTGAATAATCTGTATGTGATGTGGTCTGCTGTTTCTATTATCAATTGTCTACACTCTCTTGTGTTTTGTGCATGTGTCTCTGGCTCAGATATCAAGCTAACTGATGAGTTTGAGGGAGCGGCAGGACTGTAGGTGTCTTCTAATCATAAAATTGCTGTGGATAGAAATAGCTTTCTTTATTTATTGGCCCATTAGCTAAATTAAATGTCATCTCTGAAAGCAAGGGTCAACATTTCTGATGGGCTGAAGCAGGTGTTGTTACCCCTGCCCACATTATGTCTGCATCAGCTAAATAAATTCACACAGAAGTTGAAATATCAACTGCACTGTCACCTGTTTCACGTGTAATTGCTTTGTCCCATCAATAAAGCAAACGCTGGTCTGTGGTTCAGGTCAGTGTGTTTAAATCTTGGCTTCAGACGTGAATTGAGTGAGGTAGTCCTATTGTATTTCTGTGTGCTTGTTTGTGTGTGGGGGTCGTTGCTTAGCTACATCAGTGACAAAATTTGCTTAAACAAAAAAACAAAACATGCATTAAAAAACTTATTTTAGGGTTAGTAGTACATTACTTTGAAGCAATTATAATTAGCTTTATTTAAAAAAGTAGTTTCCACGGATCCTCATTGAAATAAAAAAAATGTTAGCTCATAAAAAGGTACTTTTGTGGGAAGGCATCATATTTAAAATCATTTAAGGTATTTTTGTGTTTGCATGTATTTATGATAGCTGAGTCTTAGCGTTTATGAGCTTATTTTGTGTGGAATAATGGTTGCATTTTTGTTTGCATGCACTAATTTACAAGCACTGACACTGGTGACAGTAACATACAAACACACTTACAGTAACACATTTTTTGATCCCTTTTAACTTATGTCCAATGCTTAAATAAAGTAATATCTCCTGGATGACTTGGTTTAATGTAGCAGAAATATACAGCGCTGTCAATATTTGTGTTGCATTTGTAATATTTTCTTTTCACATCACCTTTGTGTTGTTGTCAGGTTTGATTTGTGTTCACAGCTATCATGTATTTTATCATACTGTACTTTTACAAATGGTACTCCAGGTAACAGTCTTAGGTCTTTATTGAACTTGACCATACAATTTTTCATCTAATCTATGCCATTTTAGCTTTAATGAGTTTAATGAGTAATTAAAGATGCCATAAAAGATTTCTAAAGATTCATAAAAGATTTCGGATACAACAGTTTTAGCCTTTTTTCTCATTTGTTGAGTTGATCGTGTTCATAATATTTACAGTAGTTTGCAAGTTCTCTGAAGCTTTTAGAGACAGAGGAAGACAGACAGATACAGAAAAAGGGACAGAGAGAGCAAGAGAAAGACTACATCAGCAAAAAGAGGGACAGATGAGAGGAAGAGAGAGATAGACAGATAGAGGAGGAGAGAGACTACATCAGCCAAAACAGAAAAACACTTTCCCTCAGTCTCAGCTTCATTCATGTTAGACTTTTAAAGTAAGATCTATTTATAAAAGAACAATAAATTCTCTCTTTTTCTCCACAGTGCAGGAGTCAGCCACATATTGGACTGAGGCATGTCACCAAGCAACGGGTATGTTCAACATCTGTCCTCTGTGTCATGTGCTATAGGAAACAGAAAGTATTGATTTTAGAGCTGAGGCTGCAGTCACCCTCAGGCAGGAAACATCAATGATATTTTCCCACCATTGGTTTTGTGGCAGTTAGACCTAAAATATATCTGTTATGTTATTAAAATCTGTAAATCTGAACAGTGTGGGGATTTTCACAAAGCTTTGAATATTACAGTAAAAATAAATATTACAGTAAATATAAAAACATATTGTGCATTTAGCTAAACTGGAAAAATAAAGATTATTTCCAAACAAGTTTCCAATACTATTTCATTTGCAATTGACTGGACAAACTTATTCTTACGCTTCAAAATTACATCACTGGATGGGCCAGTGTTGGCATGCTGGGCCGCTTAACCAGAGCAAAATTTTGTGCCACAGCATTTACTCTCATACAGATTACATCCTGCAAATAATTTACTTACAGTTGTCTCTAAACATACAGCTATAATAGGAAATACCTTTTAAAACTAATAAAAAAAATACATCTTATCTTTTAAGATTCATCTGACCTGTCATCTCTTTACACATGAATCAGTTAGTCGGATCACATCACTGTCTACTCAAGAATGGAAGTTCTTTTATTACACCTGTGTGAACAGCATGACACCACAGCACTCATTACAGCATGACTGCAGCCTGATCCACTGTCCCTTCCCTTCAGACAATGCACAAGCTCTCCATCAAAGCTCCCCCTCCCATCCCTATAAACACAGAGGCCTCGGCAGCCCCCACACACTGAGCCATCAGCACAGACACTGTAGGGAAAGCTTTGATCCTTTGATGCACATAGGCAGTCACGGTTCTTCTGAAGAATGTGTCCAGAAATGCTTAAACATGACTTTCATCTCCAAATTCAGATTCTATTTCTCTCTGAATGTGCTACACTTGCTCCCTAGGCAGTCATGCCTGGGCTGAACCGCAGTTGGGGTCGACTAGCTTCATCTGATGCTTTGATAGTGCGCTTGTTTTGAAAAGATGTATGGAAATGTGGCAGATTGTGTTGCCACTGCTTTCGATAAAGCTTATCTGCCTGTTAACTTTGGGTCATAGGGCCAAACAATAATATAAGCACATCGTTAACAAGTAATAAAAAGGAGCATTAATGCAGACAAAATAACAATTAACCCCTGACATCCATCTCCAAAGGCAAATTACTTTGATGATTAAAGAAAAGCTTGATTCTGCTCTCACTCTGGATGAGGCCCTGAAAAGTGAGGTTATGAGAACAGAATTATGGGGGGGCTCATGTTTCTTTGTGTGTGGTTTTGTTTGGCATCAAAAGACTTTGACTGACTTTTTGGAACGGCCTTGTGTTTTTGGCACCATTTTCCTCTGTAAACTCACTGCTTTTTGCCAATAGAGGGTTAGTATGACCTGTAGGAGCTTCTAAACAGATTCTTCCGTTATCAAGTTAATAAAGTAGACTTCTCTCTTTTTGACAACTTTTCAGTTTAATACCAGCAGCAGAATTGTATTCTTCAGTAATCTAAATCTTTGATGTTCAGTCAACAAAAACGTCAGTATTCATTTCAGCTGCAAATGATAATAGCATGTAATATTTGGCTCAATATGAATGCCTCTAAAAATAATAACAGAGAAGAAACAGTGTTTGTGTTGGCAATCTTTTTAGTGGGCCGAAGGCAACAATTCTCCTAAATGTCTTTACCCCTCCCATTTATTTCTGCTCTAAAAACCTCAGCTTTAGCACTAAGCTATGAGTTTTTAATGCTGTCACATTGCTATGCAAATTGCTGCTTGGTGTGTGTAATCCTGCAAATGTTATACAAATTATTCTGTAAATAGTGCTACCTTTTCTTAAATGTGCCTGTAATATGCAGACTAGAGCAGAAGGGCTGCCAGGTATAGATTTTCTTTTACTAGACTTTGCTATACATCTTTATCTGGTACTTTTACATAGATGCTGTGTTGATAGTTTGTTAATAATATTTGAATCAACTTTGACCGCCTTTATACAGTTTTACTGTTTGGCACCTTGTAACTTGGCTTGTTCTTTTTTTATATATAGACGTAATGAGTTTTGCTTATTATTAAATTCCTAATAAAGACACATCTTTTCAGTACTAATATTGTGCAAAAATAAGTAAGCTGTCTGTTTGATGTGATTCTGTTATGGAGAAACTGTTATGGTTTGTGATATATAGTCCCCCAAACAACTGAACACTTAAACCAGCAAAAAGAAGCATTTGGACAATGAATCAGGATTTGCGGTTGAGAGGGTGAAGGGATAAATCAAATGCCCCCAATCTTGAGAATTTCATTGATCAAATCTTTTTTTTGTATTAATATACAGAATAAGTGGATTGCTTGTAGGTCAAGCCAGATGTGGTCAGTTCAAATTTAAGGGGTGACACTTCACCTCAATTCATTGAAAGAGGCCAGAAGCCTCAAGAGATGGTCTATAATGCCGTACAGCTGTTACAGTGACAGCACGTACAAAGGCGATACATTACTAGCAAAGGTTCCTGAGTAAGCATAATATGTGCATTAACCCTCCACTGTAACTTTGATTGGCCTTAAAACATTAGCATCTCTGCTAGACCGCGTAAATCAGGCCTGTGCTCTCCGTGAGCGCGCTGTTCTCAGATGCTAAAACCGGAAAGCAATCGATTTTCCCGTTTTTCTTGTCAGAGGGGGGCGAGGTTTTAACGGACCCTCATTATGCTGCTGTTGTGGTGTATCACACACGTTTCTACTGCACTGTGTTGTCTGATTTATTTACAGAAACCTGTGTCCACTTGTGGTTAAGTGATGATATTCTGTGCCAGAGTAAAATTGTTGACTGGTACCATGTCAGGATCTTTGATGGGTTTTAGAATCACTTGTTATGACCTCAGTGTGTTGCTCACAAGGCAACTTGCGCACTGAAGCATAAATAATAGCATAAATAAAGGATACGTTTGTGCTTGTAATTGTATACAACTCATGTAATACAGTATATGTCAAGAAATCATTTTGCCAGCTGATGAAGTATATGTACAAAGTAGGAATACAGGAGGCTGGGTTTATTATGTATGTATTATGTGTATAATCTGTATATTATAAGTGTTATTTTCTGGGGATTGTTTAAAACTGAAAGGACTGTGGGTTTTTTTGCTTATGAAAGACAAAGATACTGTATGATTTTAAAATTATATTTATTTTTGGCTCTATGCTTTCATGTTTTTTTTTAGTTGGAATTAGAATCAAAGTTGTTGTTGCAGTACACACACACACACACACACACTCCCACAGATCCCTGTGTTCTTAGAAGCAGCTGCTATCCACTGAAGTGGGAGTTTGTGGTCACCTTTTGACACAACAAACACAGTTAATGTTACACACAGTCAGTAATACTGGCTTACTGTAAGCAGCTGAGTCCTTGTGTGTTTGAAGTTCCCTTCATTCAAAAATGCAGTTGTTAAAATAAGATTACACTGTATATATACACAGTACTTGTGACAGAATGGAGCTATTTAGTGTTGGGTACAATATTAGGGCTTTGTAAATGACTTTCCTTGTGACACCTTTTCCCTGTAACCCCTGTTGTTTAACAATTCCACAGTTTAAATATTCCTCAATAACCAAAAGACTTTGCTTATCATTGGTCAAACAATCTTAAACTGGTCTGTAACTAGTCTGTTTCCTTAAATGCAATAAAAAAGCTGCATTCTCTAATTCTCTTATAAAGGATCTAAAGTTTATTTTAGACATAGACCTTCCTCATAAATTGACAGGTCTGAATAAATGCAAAGCATTGACTTATAAATCTCTGTTTGAGGTCTGAGATCTGAATGAAGTCTGGCTGTTTAAAGTTGTCGATCAGTTGTCCTGAAGTGTTTTGTGTCTCCTGGAGTTTATGTCTCATTATCAATTGTCTCATATCACAATCTAATAGTTTAATGATAAGGTTTTGCTTAATGATATTACTGAAAGCCAAAGATAGGAGAAATCTCTTTATTTAAATCTACCTGTCATTTTTATGATAGAAATTCAAAGCAAATAAAAGGAGACTCAAGGAGAGATTATAAGTTGATTGTGCTTTTTATTGCTATGCTTGTGTTTATAATTGATTTGTATAATTGATAATTGATGTTTATAATTGATTTTTATAATTGATGTTTATAATTGGTTCTATAATTGGTAAATGTTTTTTGCTCAGATAATATGCAGTCCACAGGTGAACATCTGGTTCTCACTCATCATTCATCTGAATGATTAAAGGGGGCTGGTGCACCTGTGGTCACAGCATGGATTTATCTAGTGTTTCCATTAAAGCAGAAACCTCAATGGACACTGCTTCAGTGTTACTCCCAGCACACTGTGTGTGAAATGTCTGGTTCTGGCACCTGGGGAAAATTTTTTCTGTTGTACAGACAGCATTCTTTGCATGACTGAAGATTATGAAGAGTACCGGAAAACTGCCTGTGAGCAGCACTGGACATGCTCAGAAATTTCTAGAGCAAGCACAGAGTGATAAACTTGACTTCTTCAGTCAAGCCTGCAAGTATTAAGAATCTTTGTTACATTCAAATGTCTTTAAATTTATTTTACATTTGAGAATACAGGCTAGAGTAACATTACCAGATGGCAATATCATGATATTTTGATACACAAAGTGATACAGAAATTAATGTACCATTGTATTTACTGTATATGGTGATTCCAAAAATGTGATGATAATAACTCTGGCAGTACAATGGTGCTTTTGTTGTACAGTAATAGGATAATAAATAACAGTCCCTGGTCCAGCAGGTCCCTGGTCTGATAGATCTAGAATTTTGTTTGTCCTGTGAGCTGTCAATGTGTTTTGTTGTGTTGGAGCACATGGCTTTTGTTGTGACAGATTGCCATGTGCTCCGCTGTCATTGTGAAGTCTACCCCGCCCTCTTGTTACCTTGTTAGCTACTGCCCGGCTTCCTTAGTTCTTCCTTTAACCCCACTGGCCAGCTGCTTATCTGCCACCATGTGTTCCACTGCCCAACCCCGCTGTCTGGTCCTTCTGCCAGTGTGCCACGCTAAGGAACTATTTACCATCTGCTTGTTGTGGTTTTCACTGTGTTTAGCTTGCTAGTTTTTTACATTTCTCAAATAAATAGTTTGAGCCTGCAACTGAATCCCTGTCTGATTCCTGACAATAGTACTCAATAGATTATACATGGGATAAACTATAAACATCCTTCTGGACTTCACATGGATTACCTTGTTGACCCAATCACAATAAATGCTGGAGAGTTTTTGTTGCAGTGGAACAAGGCCCATTATGATTCCACGCGTTAGTAGAGTGTATTTTAGAATGGTTAGTAGAATGGTTATAATTATATGCATGATTTTGCTTTGCTTGGCTGGATCTAGAATCCAGGTGTCTTAGTGCAACACTGATTTGTTAATTGCTTTGGATCACTGATCAATGAGGCACTTTCTGCAGTATTGTCTTGTTTGTTATTGGAAGATCTGGACTTCAATTAGCCAAACGAGCTCTTTGCTTCTATATGAATTTAGCTCTTTTATTATGGTCATTATTCCTCAGCCACACTCATTAAATATCAGCAGGGATGTAAGACCCAAAGCTTATGTTCAGGACAACAGCTGCTGGAAATGTGATGTGCTACATAATACAGCCTCACTGCAGAGACTTTGAGATCCCTGAGATCAATCTGAATCATTTATTACTCTCTTAAAGTTTTGCTTAATTTTAGTTTCTGTTTTTGGGGTTCATAAAGCTCATAAAACAGTGCATAAAAAGTTTTTCCAGCATTCACATAGCGAGTCATCAGTGATCTATGTTAAGCGTTTATCACTGAATCTGTGTCAGGCTTGCAATATCCTGGCAATATCATAGACATAACACGATGTGTGCTATGATATAGAGAATGATTTGGATACAGAATAGGGTTCATAATAATGTTTGCATACCAACTGTATGGCTGTGCAATAAAACAGAGCTGTTGTATACAAAATATAGATAATGAGTCTTTATGGAAATCTTAGTAAAGAGCAAACAATGATGCAACATGTCTAAAATAGCTTTAACGTCATAGAAACCATTGATATAAATGCTCACAGTACAAAAAAATGAAATGAGCATGTGAGCATTTTTTTATATTTTCTACAGTCTTTTTCGTGCTGTGTAAACGCATGACCTGAGTGCAGGTCAAGCCCATATGTAACTCTGAGCTTGCAGTAATTAACTTATTTATTTTATTTATTTATTTTATGATTATTTTAGATGTTGCACATTGATCAATTTCTACTTCTTTTGCAGCCCACCATCTTTGGGACTTTGATTGAAAAACCACTGGGGGATCACAACTCGGTAAGCAAACAATATTTTCTTTTTTATGTGTATTAATGTATTATGGATTCTACAATCATGGAAATTAATATAATCAAACTGTAACACATCTAGCCTTCATTTACAGTAGTTTCTGCTTGTGATTTTTACATCTTCAGCTTGGTCAAAAAGCATCTGTACATTTGCAACAAACCTCAGGTGACCTCAAGGTCCACCACGTGATTCAGTCGCAAAAAAGTTGTAGCTTCCATACTTTTCCACAAGTTTTTATTAGTTTTTTTGTATGCATCCATTTCATAAGCACATTTACAGAGAATGTGCACATTATTGAGAGTGACATACTAAACTGACACTCTTAAGTTTTCAGGACAAACAAACAAATTCATGGTAAATGTTCTCATAGATGGACAGCCCTGAATTGATGCTTTGTTCACTGTCTGACATCTAAAGCTACATGCTGTTTTTTTTATAAATATTTCAGTTGTCATAATGGCTTGTTATATCCTGTTTAAAGTTTATTTTCTGATCTGTCATTTTTGTGTAACAATAAAGGTTGAAATATAAATGTAGACCAACTGTTTTGATGTTTTAAAAAATGTTTTATTAATGTTTTCCTCCCCTATCCATTTTTAAATTTACCTTATTCCACACATAAATATGTTTTGCACAAATCAATATTTAAGTGGTTCGCTTCATTTATTTATGTTACTGCAGCACATGGTAACATTTAAGTACGGGAAACACATACTCACCACAATATTAACTACAACTTTTACCTCAATAAACTCCTGATTTGTAGTTGTTGTGGTGTTTAAGTGTAGATATGGGGAAGAATTAAGGAATGAACAATATGGTCAAGCAAAATAAGGCATTAATATGTTCTTTATAAGTACTAACAAATAGCCAATATGCAAGGTAACAGGCAAACTTGTTAAAGTGTAAATTGGTTCCCATACTATTGTGTTACCCACAACACTAGCAGTTATTGTTCAGCGTTCTTTACAGTCTTGAGGTTACTCACAGTAGGAGATCATACTTTCACAGCCTAATGTAACCTGGGAGAATCTGGCATGCTCACAGACAAACAGTAGGATCAGGGCCTAATATTATGCTAACGTATGCATGTGAAACAATGGTTTTCTCCACAGGACACTGCTCCAGAGCCAGTCAACACATGAGATCAGTGCAGAAGGCTTAACTTCAATGAGATGAGCTTTAAGGATTAATGCAATTACAATGTGCCAAAGCCAAATAGATTTTTCGCAGAGCTTTTGTTCTCCGCAAACTTACAGTAGTCAATCTCTTATCTAGCTTCCTTGTTGTAACACATCATCTGTTGCTGTAGGGATAAAGAAAGTTTATGGGAGGTTAATTTAAAAAAAAAAAATCTTCTTTGAAAAACAATTGTTTTGGCTTGTAGGTGATCTTATATTCACATTACTGTATATGAAAACAACATCTTTTGGGCCTGTGAAATAACATGTACAAAATTCATTTTCTGATGTCAAAATCAATTGTGAGTTTTATTAATGTGCTTCTAAGTGTTTAGTAGCATTTAATATGACACAAAAAAAGTGAAATAAGAAATGACATTCAGCAGTTTGGGAAACCCCTTTGAAATGCGTTGTTTCATCATACTAAATTATCAGCCTGTTTTTGCCAAATACATTAAAGAGCAGATCACTGTGAAACTTTGAACTCTGAACTATTTGATGTTAGAACACAATGGCTTTTCATAATGCCAAATTTTTGCTGTTGGTTTTGAAACTGAGCAAATGCCTCAGAAGTGACTGACAATTTGTGTTGCATTAGGGTATCATTAGCATTTGATTGATGATTGACTGGCTTCTTAGAAGTTGCTAATTTGGGTTGAAGTCCCATGACAATGAAAGGACAGCTCAGATGAGAGACTGGAGCACTGGAATTTTAATTAGTGGTTATTATGGGTTAGAAAGAGAGATGTCTGATTCACTATACCTTAAGAACAAGCCTTATATTTACCCTGCAGCTATACACTCTTTACATATTACAGTATACAGGATGTGAAATTATAATTACATACATACAATTATACAGTATATTCTAAAGTATAGATTTCTCATGTTTATGGGTGGTTGTGCTCCAGTAGTCGTTGTTTAAAACATGCACTTTTAGTTATTTATTACCATAACCGGTCTGTTGTACAGAGTCTATTCTGTACATTATGTGAGGAATAGTGTACAGTCAGCTGGTTATTATTGCAAAATAAACAACAAGGTGGCTGGAAACAGTAAGGTCTTTTGTCATTCTGATTTATTTATGATAATGACCTGCTGACTGTGCATTATCATGCATATTGTGATGGCTACTTGCTAAACAAGTAAAGACATGGACATTAAACATTGATTTGAGTTGAAATTATTTATGTGAGAAGCAGTGGGAGAAAAGTGGGAGACTAGTTGCCAGGGACGACAGTCAATCATTCAGTGCTCATTGAATGAAATAACTTCACAGTGCTCAGGAATACTTGAATCTCATTGGTCAGTTATGGCTATCAGCAGTCTGAATGAAAGTTTTCTTAGAAACCTATAACTGATCACTTAACCAAGAATTTTATTTTTATTTCACAGCTGTGCTTGTGTTCTGTCTCATATTACTCTGCTCTCCGCTTTGTGTTGGGGTCCTGATCATCCGTTTGGTGTTTTTTTGTAGTAAAGATCAGAGTACATTTTGCTGCAATGACTTTTTTGACAGCAGAATGCCACAGTTGACCCATTAAAATCAAGTATTCCAAAACGTCATGTAATGAAAAAGGTTAAATATACTTTCTGACAAATATTAAGATGAGAAAGTTTTTTTATTCTGTGATCTGTGAAAGTTTTTATTCTTCTGAAGGTTTTTTTTATCTATTTGTTTATATATTCTTTTTAAATTATTGTTTATTGTGGTGTCATGCAACTGACTTTGTTACTATGGCAACTGGAAATGCTGTTATAGTGTGCTCTGTCTAAAACAGCAAATCTTTAAGAGATCAAACCATTTTAAGGCGGTGTTGCATCCATGAAACACCAAACAGCAAAATACAAAAATTGTTAAAAATTCCAGCAATAGATTTATGTTATGAACGAGGTTTTATAGAAAGTACACATCAGCTGTTGTCACATCATACCGGTTTCAGCTTGACTTGGACTCTGTCAGCCAGCTAACTGATGTAACTCTGTTTAGTCAATCTATTGCTTCTTATTTATTATGTATTATGCAACAAGTCAGGGCTCATTATTAAACCCTTCAATTGAGTTGCATCTTAATGTTTATCTTTAACCACTGCTTTCTTCTGACAGGTTAGTGTCCTGCTTAGGTTTATGTACTGTGTAGACAACAGGTAAATTATGAATTAGGATAAAGAGGTGGCAGAGTATAAATTTAGAACTTTATTTTTTTCTTTGTGGAAAACCTCCAGCCCAATTCCTTTTAGCTAAATAATTATTTTACCGTTTAGTGCTTGCGTACACTTTGTGCTGAACTGTGTTCAAGTAAAGAAAGTTTTATATGTTCACAAGTTGTTTGGCCTTCAAAAGGAAAGTAAATGATATTCTTTAATATAATTTTTTTCTCTTATATTTGCCTATACTTAAATGTTCTTACTCGGTTTTCCTTTAAGTTGAGTAGCGGTAACACAAACTTATGTCGTTAACAATGTACAAACACAATGCAGTGTTCACTTTGGCTCACTTCCATTATGCAATAAAGTCAATTTATCATCTCGTGAAAGTGATTTACACTGCTGTCTTTGACAGCAAAGCTGTTGTGTTAGTTATAGCGCTGGCACGAATACACTCTGCACCAAATCATGTCAACACAAAGATGCATAAACAGAAATCTACACACGCAGTGTTTGAGGCAACATCATGCAGAGGGAAAAACAGAGCAGGTAGGCTTTAAATTCATGCTGCAGTGACATTGTGAAACAGTGTTGATTTTACGTGGGGGAGAAAATTGCCTACGCGCAAGCTGTTCCTCTCATAAATGTGGGGCCGAGCGACCTTCCTCTATAGATGTTTGTCTATGGAAAGGATGCTTTGATGAGTAAATGACTCAGCACTTTTGCATGGGCTATGTTATGTCTGTGTTACGGATGGGCTGCCGCAGCCCTGACTCCCCCTAAGATGAATTTCTCCTCTTAGAAATTTTTGTATGTAATGACCTAGAACTATGTAATGCAAAGCATCTTTAAGAATTTAGATCTTTGTCCAGAAACTGTGTTACGTATAATATTAAGAGGAACTGAGGTCAGAGAACAAAATGAATCGATGAAAGGAGTTCTCAAGATTAATTTAGACATCTGTGACTATTCACACTGTACAGGGCAAAACTAGACCGCGGATGCAAACCTGGTAATTTGTTTCTCAGAGATGTTTTGAAGTCAGAGCGTCTGTTTGTATGCATTAAGTGACTGACAGTGTTTATTTGAAGTCAGTGTTTAAACTGTACAGCTATATCAGAATATGGTTTCCTTTGGATTCAAACACTTGACTTTGGTGTTGCTAATACCATATGCTACCAGTTCAGCTACACTTACACAAGCAGGAGCAAAAGCACAAAATGCATTAGATGTATCTTCATTTTATCCCTAATACAGCCCAGATGCCTGGAGACCAGCAACCCTACTAACCACATTTGAATTCACCGAAGTGAGTCAAAATTCAAGCAGGATCAAGAGCAACACTGCATTGAAATAGCTTTACATACATATTATGCATTTACGTTTTTATTACAGTAATGAAAAATGAAAAAAATTATGAAAAGTACATCTAAACTGTGATTTCTCTTCCATAGTCCAAACTCATTTTCAGCTGTTCTTGCTGAGAATCATGGGAGATGGTTACCTCTGCCCATTGCATCCCATTGTATTATATTATAAATTAAGCACATATGGCCAAGGTCTTTCCTTTAAATTAAATAAATTCTCTTATACACCAGGCAACTGGGTTTCTTCACAGTAACATGCTTTTATAGACGTTTCTTCACTTTGTAAACCCCCCACCTTTTCTTTCTTTCATTTCCCATTTCTTTTAATTGTAAACATGTCGTATAAACTAAGGACAGCTAAATTTAGGTTTAGAAAACAGAAAATAGTGTGGAAACCTGTGGGCATGAATCTGTTTATTTCTGTGTTGTGGGGAGAACATAACTTTCCATAGCTGTACTGAATACCGAAGAAATCTGGCTGAACGTTTCATAGGAAAGTCCTTTGTAAAAGAGGAAGTTGAGTTTAGTGTGTTTTTTTGTGAAAAATTTAACGGATCGTTTTCAGATATACAATATAATTTAGGAAGAGTAACTGGTATGGATTTACTCAGCTAAGCAGTGTAAGATCTAGACAAGACAAAAACCGATATGCTTAGCCTCTAGTAATTATTAAAGATGTATTCTATACATTCATTGCCCTTTTCTGCGAAAAAAAAAGAAGACTGTATTATTCATAGTGTTGCCTGAGGCAGGCTATGAATTTTCTGCTAGGTGAGATTAGATTAAGTCATTTATTAAATTGTTCAACAAGGTAATAGGGTTTAAATGTGCATGCATGGGTTTCAGTTAATTGTTCTGAGTTTAGAAACCTTTCAAAGACAAACTGGAAGCTTGCAGTTGCTAGATAATCACTTTCTTTTCCTCTGGTTATGAAAAGCTGAACCGTATGAAAATGTGCATGTTGCATGCATGATTTTCATACCCAGCAAATTGTTTCATTCCAAAGGCCTTTTGTGCCATATATGGTGAAACTGAGAAATGTAAATATCATACTTTATATAGTTATTATAAATAATTTGCCTCAAGGATGTGGAATTTTATTTGCAGAATTGACCAACATTGAGCCAGGCTGAGATTACATGAAGAGACTTATGGAAATATTGGAAAAGCCTAAATCCATAGGAACCATGGCAACATCTCCAAGGTTCATGTACAGCTACCATAATAATTGTATTATGCTGTAAGATCTGTTTTAAAGGCAGAGGGGAGGGGGGGGGGGGAGTCACACCAAATGTTGCTTAAGTTAATTGACAAAACATTTCAAAATCTATTGATTCCATAAAAACATCCTCAGTTTACAGCATTGCCTCGCTGTAAAACTTGTATGATAGTTTGCAGATAGATTGTTCCAAGCATCTTTTAATTGTTACCATAGTTCTTATAGATTTATAGGTTTCAGTGTTTTCTGTCCTTTAAAATCTTTAAAACCTTTAAAATCTCGTCTTTGTCATTGGTGTTGCTGCTCAGTCAACTTTATTTGATATCTGATTGCACTATTGTTAATAAAGAGTTTAATTGTTCATACTTACTGGTCTGTTACCAGTGTGTTTCCTGGCAGCTGTTCTCATTTGACCTTGTGTGGTAAAGCTTTGGGCTTTATATCTTTCTAATAATCTAAACGCCCCTTTTAAATGAAAGGGGCACATGTGACAGAAAGGATTATGGGTAGTCATAAATGGTGTCAGTTTCAAATGAATTAAAATGACAGTGACTTCAGATAAATTGAGTAAATGAGATGAAGGTAATGAACAACTGTACCTGTAATCTAATACATGTTACAGAGGACAATGACAGTTATTCTTTCAGTCTGTGAAAATCAACTTAGATTTTTTTTTCTGTGTGTGTGTAAAAAAGACACACACTGGTACTATGAGGTTTTTGGTTTCCCAGCATGCTCTGCAGGTTCTGTTCCCCACAGTCAGCTAAATAATGGTGAGAATCAGCTTTACCACTTATGACAACTAAGGGACTTTCACTATCACATAAAGCTGCAAACAGTTATTAATGTTCAAAAAGTCAGAACACATTTTTAAAGAGGTGTTTGAACAGGTTTGTATGAACAAGGTAATTTGCATTATTTTGTCATGGGGAATTTACATAAATATCAAATAAATAGCTTCCTTACTGGTATTAATTATAAAGGAAATGCAGTTCTTTAGTGTTATAGATTGCTAAAGCAATGCTAAACATTTTACAGATTCTACAAGAGATACATGTCATATATGTGAACTTGTGAGCATGATTGCAAGTAGCAGTTTGGGGGGATATTGCAGGCCTGACTTTCTGTACATGTGTGAGTGTGTCAGTTTGTGATAGAGGGATAAAGAGAGAGCAGTCAAAGAGGCGACTCTTTGAGTGGGACAGGACAGGTGCAGGGTCCGACTGTGCTCTCAACACTGTGACTAATGACACTGAGAGGCAGAACAGGACAGAACAGAGAGAGAAGCGGTGCGAGTGGGGTTACTGTGTGTGGGTGTGCAGTTGGAGGGGGAGATGAGTGACTTTGAGTTGTGGGAGCAGATCTTTCATTGAACACGCTACATGGAGTCACTGTATGAAGTGGCTCTTGCTGTCATATGATGGACAAATTACATGCTCAGTGTCTGTTGGTATTTCAACATTAAGTGCTTGTTTTAGATTTGGTGGACAGACCCAAGCTCTTCACTAGCAACTATTTAGAGAATTGACATGAAATGCAGCAGATTTATGATGTTTGTAAAATACTTTGTCCGAAAACTAATATTCAAAAGTGCAGTAAGATGCACATTTTGCCCCAGATGGTTTAGTAAAATTTTGTAGGGGCTGACTGGCCTATGCAAACTAGATAAAAATTGACTTCTAATAAAGATAACCTAGAGCAAGGAGATAGGACATTCTGATTCCATTCTGGAATCTCAAATAGTGCACAATTTGTGTGACAGTATAATAACTAAACACACAGGCACAAATAGACCTCCAGTGAATATTTGAGCAACACTGTCTTTAATTAAAAATTCACTTGTTTGTTGTTAGGAGAGAATGCTGAATATCACTGTGAGGCACATCAGACATTACCAGTGGACTGAGCTGTTGTGCTTGTTTTTGCTTTTGGCTTCAGAAGTGTCTTTATAGAGGACTCACTGGGGACACTGGCACCATTTTTACTGCTGTCTGAATAGCGACAGATGGGGGAGGACGATTCAAAAACTATTACCATCAAAATTGTGTGTGTGTCTGTGTGTGTGTGTACAAGCACTTTATCTTCAAGCCTACTGAAGCATATTTACATTCACCTCTCAATCATCTCTGTATGTCTGACTAATAATGAGCTCATATCCAGTTACATCATAGCGAATCTGCACTTTGGAATCTAGTAGGTAGCCTCTGGCTGAGAAACTCATTCACCCACCAACTTCTAAATTTGTGGGAAATGTATTGGTTTTCTGATATGTGGAAATAATTCTCAGGCTCCATACAGCATAATATTGCTGGTTATTGTGTGGATGGAAAAGTGTCCCATCTTTTTTCTTATCTCTGTCAAGTCTGATTGACATTCTAAAGACTTTGTACCAAGCAGCTATTGTCAACTTTCCTTGTGATGTTTTTCTCTGCAGATATTGTGTTAGGATTTGGCATGCTGATGCAATTTGGGAAAGTTCAATGGAAGGCCTGTGGATTTTAAGGTCCTCATAGAAAGTTTAAAATATGAGGTTGTGTTTGTTACTTTCTAATATGATATTGCCTTCACTTAAGCAAATGTCTTGTTTTTATTTCATTGGTGTGTAAGAAAAAACTCATTTAGCAACATCAGGAGCTAGGCTAGCTTTAGATTTGTTTTGATGCTAACGTCACATAATTTGACTACTGATTATTTTTCTGTTTGTTTGCCACATGTTCTTATCTGTGAGATAATCTGGTTCAATACTCCCATATAGCACAATCAACTGTCATACAGATTCTTAGTATTAGGGGTTACATAAACGACTATGTTTTTTGTTCTGTGAGAGATGAATAAGAGGTTATGTAAGAGTCTTCTCATGTGAGCCTTGCCAAATGGCATGTGGATCTTCTCCACTACCTCAACTATCAACTGTATTTGATATGCCACTCGCGCAAATGTTTATGGGTGAGCATATAGGACAGTGTTTCTCAGTAAACAACTGTTTACAAGTGAAACATTAGCCAACAAGAAATGGCTGAACACAGAGGCAGAGTGAGGTAACCATTGGAAATGATTAATAAAATGACAGTTAGTTGCTAAACAGCCAAACAGACACAAAGAAAAGGAGAAGTGACTTTAGTCAAGCACAAATAATAGGCAGTCAGTTGTTCTGACTCCATCATGGAATATTAAAATGACCCAGAAGGTCATGAAAAGGCTACTTTTGTTTAAGTAGCATGTTTAGGACATTACTAAGGAAGTCACTTTACAAATAAATAAAAATGTACTGTTGGTTCGACACGTCTCCGGTTCCTCCATCAGGGAATGAGATTTACTGTATGTAACCGAGACAATGTGTAGAAAATATGGAATAAAAATGTTTGTAAATTACAATTGATGTTTGCCATGAGAGCAATACTACGTCACTTCTGTGACAGTTTCCTTTAAACTGTAGGACCTTTTTACTGTTTGATGCAGAATTCAATAATATTCTATATCATACTATAATCTATAATTGTTTTAACATCTGAAAGGATTTTAAACAAGTATCAGGTTTGCAGAGCTAAATTACAGAGACTCAGAGACTACAGAATATGTAGCACATTCAGTTGTATGTGCTATTCATATCTTTAAAGTAAAAAACAAATCGAACTGCTCTGCATGCAAAGATGAGTTAATCCTATTACAGTCTTCAATGGTAGCCCTCTGTAAATCCTCTACAATATGATATTACTACATATACATATACAAATACATCTCGACAATAACATAAAAATTGTGCAAATGCTTTTATAAAGGGTTTCATCCCTGGGTGACACATTGAAGTAACATTACAGAGAATTACTGTAATATCGTCTGTGATTTACTTTTGCTATGGTGTAATACTGTGTCATTCTCTGCACAGTAACAATGTACATTAACAATGATGACTAAAATCACCATAGATCAAAGCAGATGCACGAGAGCTCCCATTGCTCATAAAAGCATCGGTCTGTTAGTATCCTGATCCAGCTGTCACCACCGTCACACACCATTAGATATTACTAGGAATCTGCATGGCCAACATACACTTGCACTAATGGTGCAAAATGTAATATTTACCCAGAAAGACTGGATGAACATTTTACAGTGCTGACTGATGTTTTTAGTCTGCCATGTAATGACTGCAGTATTCTGCTCAGTTTATTTCACTAGAAATATTAGCAAGTGAAGTTTTACAAATATGCTTGCTGAGAAGAATACTGAACACGAGCACAGGTAATACACTAAGGATGACAGCAGAAGCATTTGAACCAAGGCAAAGACAATAGTTTGTGTTTGGTTCATAAATCAAAACTGTACAGCAGGCAATTTTTTCAAACCAAGGACTTTTTAGTGGGTAAAGAGACGGATGCCCTGTTATATATTCTTTTAAAAACTAGGTGTTTTATTTTAAGACTGGCCTACAACACTATACATACAGTACCATAGTACTGTATTTACACATATATGACAAAAACAATTGCAAAGCCAATGAAATAAGCATTATTGACATATGGAGTCATATACTGTATATACTTTAATTTCAGAAATGAAATTGAAATTTAATCAGAACACTATCAGAACATCTCAATAGATCCAAAGGCACTTGTCATCCATAAATAATGAACAGTTCATGTCTTTGTCACAGTGTTCAGGCTTTGCACATAAATATGATGTGACTTCCATTATGCTTAAGGCTTTGTAGATCACACCTTCAGCACATCTTAGGCAGTTTTCAGCATCGTCTGAACCTGGTCCTTAACTGGAACCTAATCTCTGTGGATTATCCTTCTGACTGGTGCTCTTTATTTCCTTTTCTAGGCCTCTGTTTTGCAAAAGGGGTCACAAGAACAGGATTTTAAATAAGTACTATGAATTAGCCAACGTTTGAAAAGATTCATTCCCTCTGTTATGCTACTAGCACAGTGACCCATTATGTTACATTGACATATAACATTGGCTATAATATTTTCACAAACCAAGAAAAAAGTCTTTACAAAGCAGAGAGATTATAACAGGGTGTGCTGGGAATTGTTCTGTTGTTAGAATGGCTTCTGTTTCATTCCGCACATCACCAGGAAAACAGCATGAGCACACACAGGGATTTAAACGTGACTAAAATCACCAGATCTTAAGTTTCTCCTCACAAAGAGCAGAGGGACCCTCAAACATTAATGAAGACATTTGTCTTATCACACTGTAACAGTCCAACAGTCCAACAAAACCACATATGCACATGGATTCAGATGTGTATAACACAGGGTGAGAGTCATTCCACGGCTCATATGTGCTCAGTGTTTTCCTAGGAGTAGCATTTCAGTTTTTTAAAGTCACAAGGTTTCTCTTAATTTTAGTTTATAAATTGAATTTGTGGCTGGAATGTAAAATTTTCTTCTTTCTCTGTAAAAGTATTGATGTCACTGTTGATACGCTTATGTAATGCTAATTTCCCAATGTCTGTACATTTAATAAAGAACTAAGTGACCTTTTACTTTTTAATTCATTTCATTTTTAATGTACCCCCATCCTCGCTTTTGCACCATTTTTAGATTATAATAAACAAAGTTTCACAAATTCTATCCCCTTATTTTTAATGAGGTTCCACAAAACATTTCTTCCAACAACTTCCATTCTACTGCTAAAGTTGGATGCTAAACAGCATTGTTTACTAATGATTTGGCTATTTTAAGAAAAGCTATATTTAGAGCATGTTTGGGGTGGCAGTGAAAGCTAAACAGGAAGGACCAAGAGCTGCATGCTTCTGTCTGAGAACCCAAACATTGCCTTCAAGTGATACCATGAGCAAGTCCATATTGTTGGAGATGCATCGTCTATGCAGTTCAGCGTCTTCATTCAGAAGATCATGTGCATTCTGTAGCAATCTACAGGTCTGTCACCAGAACTTCAGCAGATCAAAAGAAAAGACTATGTCTTGCAGACAGAAGGGATGTACTATGGGGGAGTATAAAAATATTTAAGATTTTGTGCAACCAGAAAGTGATCATTCGAGTTTCTCTTTTATCGGACAGATAAATTCAAGGCCAGCTCCATCTGGGGCTGCTTTGTGTGGCATTTGGCATGGCACTTCTGCCATCTGCTCTTGCATTGTTTCAGACACTGATGGCATGATGGTAGAGGCTGTGAGCAGGGTCAGACTGGATAGTCTAGCGGGTCTGACTTTTCTGCAGACCTGTTCTGATAGGGCTGCATGACTGTGTGCGGTTATATAAATCATCTAAATTATGCAACAGAGCACTTTTGACGTACTGTCTTTGGTTTTCCCCTGCCTCCGAGCGCCCTGCTTAGCCTCAGGCTGAATGCGGGGGCAGTGTGTCTGTCGACTTGGATGCCCATGAAAAGGGACAGTTCTTATGTAATCTGCACAGATTATCTTTTATGTGTGTGGTCGACTGTTTTGTCCAACCGTTGCATTGTGTTACAGTGACATCATATCTGACCATTCTCAAGCGACGTGAGATTATCCGGCGGAGACGACCACCCCCATCCTTTAATGGGAACATCATTAAGGCTGCTGTGCTACCATGCCTGTTGACAACAACATCAAGACAAATTGATGCATTTTTTGAGACCTGTGGGTGAAAACTCAGTGGACTGTATGTTCTGATTGGCTACCTCGTTATAATGCTGCAATGACAGTTGGGCTACATCACCTATAGCTACTATCTTTGTGACATACAGTATGTCTCATTGTATAACATTGAAGAGTGCTTTTTATGCAGTACATAATCATGAACATCCATAGGACACTTCCAAAAGCATTCAGTGCAGTGCAAAAGTATTTCTACACACACACACACACACACACACAAAACAATTATTAACAACATGTCTAGAACCCATGCATAGCTCACACATTTAAGTGACGTAGCCTCCTGATTGGTCAAGAGTAGACCTTTATAATATAACAAAACGTTCCCATTTCCTCAGGTGGTCTTCTTATTTGTTTTGACAGAGGGGGGTGGGGATGTCAGCTCTCAAGCGTCTCTACCCAAAAAGTGGAGGGGGGACGGGGGCAGGGGAAAAAGAAGGTATGTGGGTCACAGGGAGGTTGTCTGGGTGTTGTCTTCTAATTTCCTCCATTTCCTAACCTTCCCCCATACACCATTGACACTCAACACACACACACATGCACACACGCAATGTTTTACAGCTGCTGTATCTCATGTGCTTTAGGGCCTCTCCCAAACCACATAACATGACTCCTACAGTTTTTCTCCATGATGCTCTGGTTTTAGTTTGGTATATTGTTTAAGTCTGTGTTTATTCCATTAATCATAATGTGTAATGTGTGCAAATTTGATACATTCTAGCTCATTAATCAAATAGCAAATTTGTGATATTGACCATGTTAAATGCTTTGTACAAAGGTCACATTTGAAACACAAGATGTTCTTTAGAATCATTCTGGGATAGCATGAGTATTCATCAGGTTTTGCACAAGTTTGTTCAGCCTATGCAAGATAATGTGCTTAATATGTGTACATTTTTGTTTTTTTTTACTCAAAATTGTTATATTATAAGAAAAACTGTATTCTATTAGGAAATTGCCATATAAGCATATTTCTCCACAGAAAAGACTGTAAACGCACAAATCTATATAAAATATAACAATTTAAATGTGTCCACCAATGGCAGTTTCTCTTAAGTAAATAATTGAAATTCAAAATTAGTGGTGTTACTCTTTCAAAACATGTGCTCTATGTGCTGTTACACATGTCCTTTGATCTTATCCACTCCATCTGTGACATGTTGTATCATGTGGCATCTGTTGTTATTGTAAAGTGGGAGGGGAGAGACGAGACCTGAGAGACCTTCAGGGCTCAGTTCAGTGGGTTATTATCTGCCGCTGTGATCCTAATGAAAAGTCTTCAGTGTCTAGGTCACCTCAGTAGAAACGCAAATTATCACATGATGGTGACCAAATTCTTTCACTGTTGTTGTTATGGCAGAGCTTTCTTTGGGGGAATTTATTAACTTTAAAAAAGGTTTTAGTTAGAGTGCCCTATTTATTAGCACTATTTTCTGGGATGTGATCAGTTTTGTCAGTCAGAGACAAAAAGATGTTCTCCTCAGGCTCACACAGACATTGAACTAGGCCAACTGAAAAAAAATGTGTTTCAGAAATCACTGTGGAAACATATATGGACTACATTCTTGGCAAATTAAATCCATTCATTTTCCATATGGTTTTGATCACTGATTTTAGAGTAGCAGGGATCCACTTGTGTGGTCAGTATCAGTTTGCGACACATAATGTAAAACTTCATTCCGTGTGTGAAATTGGCTAAAAAAGATTTAAGTATTCTTTACTTGCTAATTGGGGTTGTGTGTCTAGTTGTGTGGGGTTGTGACACTAGTGTGTCTCTTAGCCTGTTTACATTTTGAATTTGACTTGATTTGTGTAAATGTTAAGAAAGAAATTAAGGAAAATTCTGAGAAAAAGTAAAGCCTAGGGATTTATGGATTAATCTTTTGTAGAGGTCAGTATTCATACAAAAAGTCAACACCCTAAATTAAATTGAATAGTAGTAGAAACAGCAGTAATAAATAATGGATGAAGATGGCAAACAAAGCACAGAGCATTAATCAGAATTAATTAATTTAGTGTCAAGAAGTTCAAGACGAAATATGAGCAAACAAGAACTGATTTACTAAGAAATAGCGTGTTAAAAATACAGAGTTAAGCTAATGAGAAAGGGAGTGGAATATCTTAATTCATTACCTATTCAGAGCCCACCTTTCTTGGGAACACATTAAAAATCAAGAAGCAACTGCTTCCTCATTTGGCAGCTAATTTTGAGCACTGAGTCACATTGGTTACCAGCTAGCATACTTTGACATTTCCATTAATGTGATCATATGATGGTAACGTGAGCTGCTAATAAGAGCCTAGGAACAGTGATTGAGTAAAGCAGCAGCAGACTGTACTGACCTACATTAGCCCTTGTGTGGAATCTGTTGCTACACATTTTTCTTGATCTAAGACCAGTTTTATGGTTTTCCCAATGATGGTGAAAGTGATAACTGGGTTGAAGTTGCCTGATCTAGGATCAGTGTAAAAGTTGCTCAGTCTTATGGCATGAATGATTGAATCAGAATTTACTTAGGTCAAAATGGCATCTATTTTGGTTTAAAGTTATTATTTTGGTTTAAAAGTAACTGTTGGATGTGGAAAAAAAAGCACCTGATGTGGTATTTTTATTGTTATTTTTATAGACCTTATGTATAAATAGATACAATATATATAGACATTATGTTTTATCTGCAAGACAGTTTTTGTTATACAGTAATGATAAAATATGCCACATTGGAGATCATGCTTGGGGATCACCCTCAAGTTGCAAATGTTCAGAATATCTGCTTTAGAGGCCGATCTTTGAAGCATTACAAAATAAGACAAATATGAAAGCCATTCACTGTAGCCATCATAATTCACACCGTCCTTCAGTTGTCACATTGTTAATATTCTGTCAAGGACTACAAATAAGTGTGTGAATATCTCCAGAGGAGAAGGGAAGTTAGGTCAGGGGGTAGTTGTGGCCTACTGGTTAGTGAGGCGGGCTTGTAATCAGTAGGTTGCTGGTTCAATTCCAGTGCCGGCAGGTAGCAGGTAGCCGGCTGCTATTTAGCTGGATGCATGCCAGTACTTGATTGGACGTATAGGTCTTTCTCATAAATCAAATACAAAAATTAGTAGCCTGAATGTTTTTTTCTTAGTACTTTTTATTTCTTGCTCTCAGTACTCCCATATAAGCTCAATTGTTTCTCATAAAATGTATCCAAAACCAGATTATCTAAGTAGTACAAGCTACATTATTGTAATGGCTCCATAGTTTTGATTTTTTTAAACAGTTGGCACATTTGTAACATTTTCTATTTAAGAGTAATTTTAAGAGTAACATCTGGGACAAAGTTGATGCTTAAATGAACACATCTAAGAAATTCCATCAAGAACAACCTCTGATTAATAAAAGATTCCTCTGGGTTAACTTCTTCAGAGAGCTCATCATAAATGCTGGTTCTTTTCATCTTCACGAACACCTCCACACTGCAGCAATTTATAATGAACAATGTCTTTCAATACATAGAGGTTATATAACTGTTGGCTCATTGTGGAGGTGGTAGATGTGAGGTCTGTAAACAGTTATTTTCAAACATAAAGCCCCTCACATTCAGATGTGAGACTTCATTCAAGCTCACATTATCTTACAGTCTTGTCAGAGGAATTAAGTAACGCATTCATTTTCACACCATGTTTGAAACACTTTTTGTGGTGTGTATTTGATGAATATGATGTCCTTTTGGTCCAAAGCTTTATAAACTCCATCTATTTGCTTTTATTGATTGATTTGAACCCATTTCACTTTTTAAAAGAGTTTTTTAGAGATTGATGTTACTGCTTTTACTAAAGTGTACTTAGGAGACCTCCTAAAAGTGAGAGAGGTGATGACCCCAAAGCCCCTTGACCTGCAATGAGAGGGAAAATGTTTCTGTGTACTGTTTTAGATATTTACTGTTAAAAATATTTTCTGTGGTGGGGTCCTAGCCAGTATCACTAAAAATCACATGAAAACGATGCCCATGATGCATTTAAATTATTAAAGTAGTTTAACAGATTTGGTATTTAACCTGTTTTAAATAGGGTTAAGATAATAAAGCCATATTTAACTACCAGGTCATTCCACAGGGTAAATTAGTAAATCACTATCTGTCTTCAAGGAAAGACAAGAGGAATTTCCTCAGTCTTTAAAAATTTCCCTTTAAAAATACTACACAACACTGCTCAAATATTTACTATTCTATACCAGTTCTTCCTCCTTTCCATTATTGTTATAAGTTTAAGTTTTTAAAATACCAGCTTCATCTGCGTGTAGGAGACGTAAAATAAGAGGAATTATATATTTCGTTTAATTCATTATAATAGCAGGGATTTTCTATTTTCTCTGTAGCATCATTTAGTGTTTGTTTCAGTTCTTGTTTCAGTTGTTTTTCAAGGGAAATTTTAGGCTGCGACTGACGGGCGGGTGCCCTGAAAAGCACGCGGTTGTCCTGTGCTGTCCTCTGATTGGCTGTCTCTCATTTTACAGCTCCGCCTACTAACATTTACTATCTCGCGCTCTGTGCGCACACATCAGAGATAGTGAGAGGAAAGCGTGTCTCACAGATATTGCTTGGATACATTCACGAAGATGCGCTTAAATGTCACAGTCTGTAATCGTATGATCATGGAATACACACGATTTGGCAGCGTGGCTTAAGGCTCGTTTTAAGTTTGTTTGTGTGTTTTGAGGTTGATTTCTTTTGGGGTGTGTGATTGCATGTCCGAAGGTTCAATCTTGCGCTCCCATTCAAAGGCAACCTATAGCAGCGGCGATATACAGCGCAGTTTCATTTACTGTCAAGGTGAGTTTAGCAATGTTTGTGCAAGATTTAATGCAATTTAACGATCGACTGATCGATTTGACATGTTTTTGTTGAACGTGAGGATTAGCGTGTGTTTGGATAAATTGTTTACATGTTTGTGCTTGTTTATCCCACTCGATATATCAAAATAATAAAGATATTGATGCTAATTATTTTAATGATTTTAATGGAAGACTTTGACCTGCTCATGTCCGTGAGGTGATATTTTTTGGATGATTCACAGTTTGTAAAATACTTTTACTATATACAACAAATGTTCTACAACAGCAAACATTTGTTTATCACTTAAGTCGATATAAAATTTGGTGCATGCATAGTGTCATAGTTATTTATTTATAAATATTCATTATAATTACAAGAGTAAACATGGTGACTCTGTTTTTTTTGCAGGGAGTTTGTTTTCATGGATGAGTTTGTTTTTTTGTGGGTGGGTTCGAGAACGAGAGGGTTTGGTTCTGCAGTGTCCTGTTGATTTTAAGATGATCATTATCCATGTGTTCCTCCCCGCTATCAAAATAAGCTATTTTTAGACAGAGTTAAGCAGATTGTTTTTTCCACTAGACTGTGGTTAATCTGTCTTAAATAACTTAATGTCACAAGGTGATTGTACTTGGTGTGTGAGTAAGTGTGTGTGTGTGAGAAACTACATTCTGCTGATCTGTATCAGGTCTCTGTGATTTGTCTGCACTTTGACCTTTGTGAGATTACTGTAATGACAGTGTCTCGCAGGTAGCCCAAAGTTAGTGGGACGCTATGCTGCCCCAGTCTGTACCGCCAGCCAAGCTACTTATTTACTCAAACACACTTGAGTAGTTTCAGTGAGACTACAGCTCCCTTCCCCCACTTTCTTACTACTCACACACACACACACACACACACACACACCTGCTCATTTCCCAAGGCTAATATGTAACCCACTTGGGCAGAAACCCAGACTCGGTTTCATCCTTTTGGTGAATCATTAAACAACGACATTGTCATATTATGAGTCTTGCACAGGCAGTGATGTCTTTATTTCCTCATTTCGTCATCTTTAGACATAAAATTATGGTTTAATAGTAATTTGTTTCTGTACACTGAACTGAATAATGTAATATTTTTCACACAACAGTTTGTTTTCTTTTTTCAAAGGCAAGATATTAAGATGTGACATGCGTTGAGTATATTTGAGTGTGGACATGATCACTTCTGGATGAGTGTGGGAATAATTTCCTCCTCCTGCCATCACAGCAGTTTTCAGTTCTCCCTAGTTATTAGCACCTCATGTTTATGATGGTAGAGTCTTGATTCCTAGTTGTTTTTATATTCAGCACAAAGTGAACTTTAAGAACGAGACAAGAATGCCACAACTTTACTGCTTGGAATAACATGCCAGTGAGCTCGGCACACCCTGTTTCAAGAATCCAGTTTCAAAACAGCCTAGCATATCTCTGTTTTGTTGTTTCAACATCCACGTTTGTATTAGAAGATCAGAAAGCTTACTTATCTCACTCAGTGTGGCTCCTCTATGCTGTAGGAAGCCTGTTTTGTTACAGAGGCAAAGTAATCAACAACAGTCAACATGTGGGTGGCACGGAATGTTTTCAGCTGTCTAACTGTTATAATTATATTAAAACAGCCCCACATCGATGCCAAATAATCTATAGTCACAATAAAGAGTAGTTTTGTGAAAACAAGAACCTGTCTGTTTGTTTGTATGCTATACAGAGCCTGGGGTGAAGTCTGTGGTCTTAGCAATGTGACAGTGTTTGTTTAAGCAGGAGAGGCGAGAAGACATGTGGCCGGCCTTACTTACACCTGCAACCAAAAAGTAAACACATCCAGATTCTCTGCTACTAATTAGCTTCAGCTTTGTTTTCATGCTTTCATAGAACTAGACTGGGCTGCAGCTGGTGTGCCTGGCTAGTTTGAAGAGCAGTCCTGCTTTTGTGTTGCTGTTTTAGCAGATTTGCATTCTGGCCTTTAGGGCTTTGCTGTTAGGGCTGCATATAAAGATGCACAAGGGAATTCAGCATTTTGGCCATAAAATGGCTGTGGTCAAAAACTATTTATTTCCGATAACTAGAAGTCTTGGCAAACACTGTCACAGATTTTTGTTTTTAGAGAAATGAAACCGTATGTGGTTTCAGTGAGTGTCAGTGATACAGAACTTGACAAATTGTCAATTTCTGGTGGTGAGAGGAAAGTCACTCTCGACATGAATTGGTCTTCCTCACTTTTTATTTTATTGACATTCTCGGATGGGAACGCATGTTAAAGCAGATGGGTGAGGGGGGGGCGGCTGCTGCTTTGACCTCTTGGTCTTCCATTTTGATGTTAATGCCTATGGTTTTATGTAGGAGGTCTTTGTGGGGGGCGGTGGACTGAGGATATTATGCATTATACTACCCACTCCCTCCCTGCACACTCATGTCCACCCCTAGCACCCAGGCGCCTGCAGCTAAATGTGGATCTGAATAGGCAGGCGACCATTAGGGCTGCACATTATTTGGGTGTCCCTTGGCGCCCGTGCCACTGGTGTGAATGCCTCCATTGAGGGGCCCATATGTGCTCTGGGGCTCACGGCTGTCTTTAGGAATCTGCCTGCTTACACAGTTACACACTTGGCTATGAAATGGCACCAAAGCTTAAGATTGGAACATCGGAGCTGTCCGCGTGATCAGGAGATCCATCAACGTGCAAAACCCATCAACGTGCAAAACCCACTGCCTGTGATTCCACGTGAGCCTGGAAGACACAGAAGTGGGAGGCATGGAGGCAATGTGAGCCAAAGCGCACTGTGTGGGTGAAGAACCGCATGTTACCTCTAGCTAATACTGACTCAAAGGACTGTCGTCTGTGATTGGCCACATTTTGCTTTTTAAAGAAAAAATAATTGTTCTTTTCAGAGACACCAGCTCTCATAGGTCATGCTTGTTTGTATCATATCCATGCTTGAAAGAAGCTCTGTTTCATACGTCCACGTGAAGTGAAATCACCATAAAGATTAATTTGTTCTGAAGTTGGTGTGCATGACCTGCAGTATTTCCGGCTGTTTTCAGCTATTACGGTGGATTAGAGCACAAATGTGCAAGACAAAGGCTTTCGATATCTTCCCGTTTCTAAAAAATAGCATCTGAATTGAGATTTAAGCACGAGTTCTCTCAGGCTCAATCAGCAAAGGTGTTTGCACATTAAGATTAAACCAAAGCGTTCATCCCCCAGAGTCACCCATCCAAGGAAGAGTAATTTTCCACTCAGCTTCCTATAATGATACAGGGGACCTTGTGTTTTACACAAAGGTAAACAAAATTTTCAGAATGAGGATAAAGGATCAGCATTACCAAATCCGTTCATGTATCGTTGTCTGTTTTTGATTGCGTTTTGGTTTATCTGAAGTTCCACACACCTATATGTTTTTTTATTTCCTTCAACAGGACAAAATGCCTCAGACGCCACCATTTCCAGCAGTATTTGGGCCCAACGGCTACAACAAGAATCTCTACAAGACCAAGGAAGAAGACTGCGTAGGCCTGAATTACCATGACAACAACCTGGTGTCAGGATCCTTGGAGGCTCTCATTGAGCACTTGGTCCCAACTGTGGCCTACTATCCTGATGTCAGTATTAAAAGCATTTAGACTGTTTCTTGACAAATCCCATGTTTAGATTTTGTGATATTTTTATGTGAGAGGATAAAAAGCTTCCTTATAGCAGGCCTCTTATCTGTAAACCAACAATTTAGCTACCACTCCCAGAATTGTATTCTTTTTGTATTCTGTAATTAAAAATATCTGCATTGGTTTTATTCAGACCAATTAACGTTTGTTTTCATTTGTTTGACCTTCATCTTCAGAGGACATATATCTTCACGTTCCTGCTCAGTTCTCGTCTCTTTATTCATCCATATGAGCTGATGTCCAAAGTGTGCCATTTGTGTGTGGACCAGCAGAAACTCAGTGATGCTCAGGCAGATAAGGTAAAACCACAAATGTTAAATGTATTATTACACTGAGTGTCTTCAGTTACCACAGGTTTACTATGACAGATTCTGAAAGATCAGATTGAAGATACTGTATTCTAACACTGACAAATAACTTAAGTGTTTGTTTGTTTCAGACCTGTATTATTAGTTCAGATAGTTTCAGAGTACATTGTTGTTTTAAGTAAAATGTGATCTTTATCCGTAGGCCCGAGTGAGGAAAATTGCTCCCAAGATCTTGCAATTGCTGAATGAGTGGACAGAGACGTTTCCCTATGACTTCAGGAATGAACGCATGATGAAAAGCCTGAAGGAACTAACACATCGGCTGAGCACTGGAGATGAAGTAAGTCCCAATGACAAGTGTAGGAAACAATGTGCTTGTATTCAAGGAAATGTGAACTAAAGAGCTTTGTTAAAAATCACCTGAAAGGTGTGAAAGCTTAAAGTCATTAGTGTTTCTTTAGCCTGTCTTTTGCACAGTGAAACACCTCTGCATAAGTCTTAGCATGACTTCTTTGACATTCAGCTGGTAAAGACGTAGGACATAACTCGTTGAGTGAGAAGGCTGTCAGCACCTATGCAATAGGGGGTGAGATTTCTTTATTCCAAAAGTGGTCTGCTGAGAGGATTGAAAAGAAAGCTCTTTTGTGTAGCTGCTTTTGTTTCAACTGGTGCTCTTCCACTGGCTGCATTTAAATAGTTCCATTAGCATTGACTCGTATGTTACCTCATTACTGGCTTAGCATTTATTTCTGAAAAGGACTTTTTTCTCCACATTTGGGATCACATTTTATGCTTGTCCAGGATGTTTTTTAAAATCAATCAAAATCACATTTGCCAGGTGAAAAGAATAAAATGGCACTCTTTGTTTTTTTTTTCCATTTCACTTTTTACGCAACGTCTTTCTCATCTTTCCATTACACTCATGTACTTTTGACGTCATTACACTCATGTTACTTCTTTTTGAATTAGGTTAAAGTTTGTCACTTTCAAAAGCTCACATCTCTGTGAGCTTTTTTTCTCGTCCACAGCTAAACAGTCTTCTTTAGCAGAAACTTTTGATTCTGTTAGTGTACAGAAAAATCCAATAAACAAAGAGATTTGTTGGAGCTAGCTCTCCTCATCTCATGTGGTTGGCTTACAATAAAGACTAACAGCAGGGTGCTAGTTAGAATAGACAGTTTAAGATGGAGGGCACATATCCATCATATCTAGATGAATGAGAGTTCAGTAACCAGAAAAGACAATCAGGATCATCCTTTGGTGACGTTTGCATAGTCACCTGCTTTGTCCTGACATAGAAGATCAATCAGCATCTGTGGCCCAACTAAGCTTACGAAGGAAATGTGAGTAGTGTTGTACCACCTCTTTAATCAAGTGAAAGAGGGTGAAAAGCTAATAACAACATATGTACACACAAAAGACAACATAGAATGTATAATAAGGGTCCATTTTTCTTTGACCTTTCCCCAATTCATCTTCACTATGTTCAAAATAAACTAAGCAGTCTCAATATTCTTACATCTGCTACGTGGGCAAGGCATGTAAAATGTATTATTTTGACCGTCTGGTAAATTAGTATCTGTGCTTGCAAAAGTACTGTCTCTTAGCACAAAGAATGGGTTCATTCAGACCATGGATCAATGTGTTGTCTGTGTTATGTAATTCAGTAAGTCACTGTTTTTTCCACCGTGTGAACACTATGTACTGGTAAGCAAATCATGTTAATGAGAGTTTCTGTTACAGTAGAATGCTTCTCTGCATTTGACTGGGGATTCACAGCCATCAGAGCAGCACAATAGACAATGGGTGTATTTATAGCAGAACCGTCTGAGATAATTGGGTGCACTTTCAGATGTCCTCTCCAGTGTTAGAAGCCCATCATAACAAGGCCACAACAGAGTGGTTTCCAGTTAAGGCTCTAATGTTCTGCTGCACCTCGTTTGTCATGACAAGTTTCCCAGCAGTTTGATGACCTGCCATTTTCAGCCTCCTTACTGGCAGTTCCATAAAAGATCTCAGGCTTTCAGTGGAGGAGCTGAGAAAATATCTGTCTCCAAACCACAGTTTGGTCCCCAGGCTTCTGGTCAGCTTAGATTGTTATTATGCATGTGGTCTTCTGCAAAAGCAAGAATCAGTGTAGCCAATCTGACTGGCTTTTGATGCACATATTGGCACCTTTTGCACAAATCCAGTTGGTTGAGAAAGTAATGGAGAGCATTTATTCTTGATCTGGTGTGTCAATGCCAAGAAGATCAGGACTGTTGAGCTTAATCTGAGGGTGTGCCGTGAGGATGGTTGTCGTACTCTTGTGCCAGGGTTAGAAATGTGGAGGCAGCAGACTAGCAGCTTGCTTTTTTAAGACAACAAGTTACTTGAAAATGTCAGCTGGTTATTGCCAAGAATTCATGCTAAAAATATTCTGTTTTCTCTGTGTGGTGGCAGACATTTCAACATATGGTGGCCCTTGAAGGGGAAATTATTAAGATTCTCTGTGATCTCTTAAAGTTCTTCTCTCATCGGTCCTCCTGTGTAATTCTCATCAATATTCTAACTCTTGCATCTATACAATGTTCTGGAACGCACAAGAATGTGGGTTGTTTTAGGGCAGAAGGATTTATGTGCCGTCTAACCTCCCAAGAGACAGATTGATGGGCTATTTTTCATTTTCTTTGCGTCCAGCCTGACAGAAGCAGTTTAAACAGAAGTGCTCATTGCTGGCTTTCTGCATCCCACACACATTGTGAACAATGTCTGAGGGACAAACAATACTAGTATTTACTAGTTTACATATCCTCAAAATTGACTAGTCCTGGGTTGTCTGAATGACTAGTCCAAAGTAAGTCATGTATAATTAGTATGATTTTGGGTTCACCTGATCCTGACTGGATGGGTTTCTTAGGGGACGCTTACATAATGCACTTATGTAATATGTGCTTTAAAGGGCATAAATATCAAGGCACAGTTTTTTGAGAGGGTTTGACTGTACAAACTAAAATGGCATGATCTTAGCTCACTAAGCAAAGTGCACTGCTGCTAAAAATACATACAGAAGTTACATACAGTTTTAAGAAAACAATCTAGATATACGTATCTAGTCAGTTTTTGGACAGCTAGTCAACCACCATGACCCATCTCAAATATCTACATGGTATAACTTAACATTTCAGATTTCTAAAGAACACATCCAAAAGAAATATTTCTGTGTTTCATTTCAGTCTGAACTAAATCTTGACTGATTCAAATCACAGTGTTTACTAGACATTAACAATGCAGGGGATGTAGATGTTTTCAACTGTTGTCAATGTTGAGCAATAGGGCCTGACTGCTGATGTACTCTTATGCAACTAAAGTCCAGAACTGTGTCAATCCCTTGTTATAAAATAACACGAGATGGTGGGGTTAGGTTACATGGAGGAATGAAAGGTCCTTGGTCTTATTCGTGAGCCCTAGATGGACATGAATGGAGTGCCTTCCTCGCTCATAATCTTCTATTAGCAGCTTATGTAACATCCTCAAGACCCTCTCAGCAGATCCCTCTCTTAAACCCTCTCAGCAGAACCACCTTCATAACTGACCAGTCATGAAAAAAAGCTTTTTTGTGCTTACATACCCGAAAATCCAGAGCTATGTCGCCATTTGTACATGCATTATACATTCCTTAAGCCTTCTTATCAGTGTGGGACACATTTTGTTGTCTGTATTTTACTGTACAATAAAAAGGATAACTGTAAATCCTGATGCCAGCTTAGCCCTCATATCTCCTGACCTCTGATCTTTTTGTCCCTGCAGCTCTATCGTAAAGCAGTGCAACAGATGACACAAACATTGATTCGTAACCTCACCACGCTCAGCCAGTATGAGGAAGCTCTGGCCAAGATCAACTCCTCTGTGACTGACAGGCTAACCGTGCTGAAGACCAAACCTCAGTCCATCCAGAGGGACATTCTTACCATCTGCAGTGACCCTTTTGCCCTGGCACAACAACTCACACACATTGAACTGGTGAGAGGAACTGCCTGAGTTTACATGACCTTGCGTTCTTTTGGTGTCACCTCACAGTAGGGTGTGCATTGACTTATTTACTAAATCAATAAACTGTCTATTTTTTAGACAGTTTGATACTCTCAAGGTGACTTTTTTGACAAGGTAAAGTTTAAGTTGAGGTCAAGGTCAACTTTATTTTTCAGGAAAGGCTGAGCTACATTGGACCAGAAGAGTTTGTACAGGCGATTGCCCAGAAAGACCCTCTTGATAACGACAAGGTAACAATTCCTTCCTGTCTGTGGTCAGTGAGGTCAACTAAAAATACATCAAGTGCAAATGTTTGGTCTCACCCTCTTGCAGCAAAACAACTATTCGACTCAGACAAATCAATACACACAATATTTATTTTATATCTCAGGGTCAACGTGGTGTCACCTTTTTCACACAGTGTTCATAGCACATTCCTCACAGCCACGTTTAATCCGTCGCCGAGTTCTTTTGCGGTCAAAGCCTAGCAAACGTGTTTTTACAATAACCTGCCAAAAATTTGCCTGCTTAGAGAATGCCTGTTGCCAACTGGTTGCTAGGCAACAGCCTATAGTCAGTATTGATGTCATTTTTCTCTAATGTTCAGCCGCCGTCTTTGCACAAGGGTCCTTGTGCATGGCTGTAGCTCTTAGATGTTGTCCGTCAAATGTAGACCGGGGTGTGTTGGGTATTGTGTGACAGACTATGCAGTCAGACCTTAGGAATGCATAGAATGAGAGGGTTAGAGTGACCAAAGCTTTCAGACAGAGTGTCTGCACATATTCCATAAACAGACAATAGTGCAGGGCCCTCTGAGCATGGTGGGTCTCCAGGGTAAATGAGTTCTTTGATTGAATCCGCATTGTTGGAGATCATCACCGTTCATCTCGGATTCCCTGGGTATTAGGAATGGTGCATGTAGATCTCAGTATGCAAACTTCTTTGAGATCATTTAAAGAACAATATTTCCATTGGACACAGTTAACTCTTCATGCTAAAGATTTTTACTGCTTAGATTGAAGAAGTTTTGAAGAAGGAAACTTGCATATTTCCTAAATTAGTATTTTGCTGCATTTATTACATCTGCATCTTTACTTCTGCAGCTAATCTGATCTGTTGCATGAAACTTTGACTGTTGCAGAGATGTTTTAGCGATCACAAAAAAGCAAGTAACTTGGAGGCTTATGTGGAGTGGTTTAACAGGCTCAGCTACCTTGTGGCAACGGAGATATGCATGGTAATTACTATTACACACCCAGCAATTTAAAATACATGCAAATTATTTGTGCAATTTCGATTCTAATGTGTTTTTATCTCGTAGATATTTAAGTATCTTAAGTATTTTATCTCGTAGCTATGAAAGCATAAGTCATGTTGTGTGCATTTTAAATGTTGCTTGTTTTTTATGCAGCCTGTAAAGAAGAAACATCGAGCACGAGTCATCGAGTTCTTCATCGACGTAGCACGAGAGTGTTTCAACATCGGCAACTTCAACTCGCTCATGGCCATCATTAGTGAGTACTTCCAACGCTTCAGTTTTAACAGTCACAGAAAGCTGTTTTCTTCTCCACATATCTATTCAGATAATACAGTTGACTTGGTTTGCTTTTCTAATCCTGGCTGTTTTACAGCAATGTAAAACCTCAATGAACAATTTGTCTGTCTTTTTTTAAATATTTAGTTTTGGCCGTTTTAAATTAATTTCAGTCTTTAGCTGACACCTTGCATACATATACATAAACAAAATAGGCTACAAATAACACTATATATATCAATAATAAGCTATAAATCTGTACATTTTATGGTTATTTACAGATGTCAGGGTTAATTGCATGTTTTTGTTTCCCTGTTTGTGTTATTGTTGTTATAATGCACTTTATCATAAATAATAATAGAATAATTTGCTGATATAATAATAATTGTTACTCAGTAAGTGGCCTTTGATGCTATCAGCCCATGAAGGCCCGTGTCTGTAGAATTATGAGGGTTAAAAGAGCCAGCAGAGGAGGCAGCTGTTCAGCCTGTGTAAGCTGGAGCAAGAGCTCTGAATCCCTCAGGCAGATGGTCAGTGCTGACCAATCCAATAGCATGAGTCTCTTATTCGCTCAATAAGAAAGGGATAGTGGGAGGGAGTGGAACCAGCTGTCTTTTCCCTGGTCATTCCCTGGAGATGAGCCCCAGACTCTTACACAAGCCCCTTTCCCTGGGGATGGAGGGCTTTTAAAATATTTAAGTTACTGGAAGAGAACAAACAACTCATGGGAAAGGTTGATGTACATTGTGTGACGCGAGTTGTAGGGTCTGCACGTGGCTTGGACTAAAGTATTATTCTCACTAGTATCATGTTAGTGTGATGGTAGAGATCCAGGCCTGACACCTGTTAGTACAAACAGATTGTTAATGGTTGAAGATTTCAGGGGGTCTGTTGTAGACGCTGTTGTTGCTTTTGTTCAGGGTTTTGGCTGTTGTATTTGGGGAAGAACTGAAATGAGTTTGAGAGATAGATTAAAAATAACTGGTAAAATGTACATGAAGAAATAACACCAGGTGTCACTTACACTAGTGTTCATTGTCCATCAATTAATTTCTGTCATGTTAAAGATACATAAACAAGTCAATTAACACAAAAAATAAACATTTTGTCACTTTATTCTTACTCACTGTAACACAGAAGAGTGATAGCTTTAGTCGGCATTAATTTTTATTGCTTAGAGAGAAAAAAAAAAAAAAAGCATTCTATTACTGACAAATTATCATTTTTGGTGAGGTGTTACTTTAACATACAAGCAAGATTTCAAAAAAGTTCAGTGTCATCAGTGGAGAAGTATTTGAACGGTTGACCTCACCCCTAGTGATGTTTCAGTCAACACCATGACTTCATCTGGTCATTAGTGCTGATTACACAAGACTACTGTGACCTTCAGTGCTATAAGCTGACCTTATTGTCAGAGGGAAGTGATGCTATTGCTAATGCTATTGTTACCGTAGGCACATGGGCCTAACTACTCAACTGACTATTGAAAAACTGCACCTCTGGCAGGAAACTGTGTGTATCACTGTGCTGATCCGTGTCTCTTTCTGTGTGTGTGTTCTACAGCCGGGATGAACATGAGTCCAGTGTCACGACTAAAGAAAACCTGGGGCAAAGTCAAAACCGCCAAATTTGATATCCTAGAGGTATGTGTTGCATCATCTTTTCAGTGAGATGGATGTTGTTGTCTGTGGGGATGGGTCGAGGTGGTCGACTAGTCGTCTACCAAATGATCACATTAACTAATTGACCTAACTAGTTGGTATAATTTTTCATCAGATTTTAGTTTTAGCTTTAATATTTTGCATGGTGCTGCTTTAAAGCGGATACATACAGAAATGAAACATTTCAGTTTATCCTTTTTAAAGCAACGCGGCTATAGCTAACAAATTACAGCTGTTGTAACGAATTGACCCTTTTGTGTAGAATAATAAATGTAATTAGATCGCATTGCATTCTGTTGTGCTCCACTAGTCGTGTATGAAAATATGTGGTGCCCTGTCCTTTTAGAAAAACATGAGTGAGATTTAATTGTGCTAAATGCAGCACTACAGTTGCAGTGTGGCATTGCTCCAATAACTTGGACTGATGCTCTGTTAAGTGATCAAGCCCTGATCCTCATAATGCATGTGTGCGTGATTCCCAAAACCCCATTCAATATGGTGTCCAGTCCATGCCAGTTTTGAACTCCAGTGGGCGAAAATTGTTGCTTTTGTGTGATTATTTTTTTAAACCCCAGCAATTCTACCTCGGAGTGGGTGTGTAAATGTTTATAAAGGTTTTAGGCAGCATTTTAAAGGGGCTGAGGCGTTTAAGGCTTTAATTTTAAGTCTGCTGACTGTATTTACTGTCTAGAGGTGGTTTTATTTATGTCTTGATTTATCTTTACACAGGCAAAGCTTTGAACTTGAGATATGGCTTGTGTATGCTGCACACATTCACCTAAACATGGCTCAGTCTAGTCCTGGGGATTATAATGTTTTGATGTGTATATACTGACTGTATGTGTAGTCTTAAGGGAGAATCAGCCTGTGAGCTCTGTATTCACTTAGATCATACACAACCCTCTCTCTTTCTGTCTCTCTCTCCCTCACCTTTCATGTTTTCTCACTCAGAAAATAGAAGGATTGAAGGATAATAGGCTTAGAGGGCCTTCCCTGTAGAATCAAAACCTTGAATATCAAAGCTGAAAATGAGAAATAAACCTTTAGTCTCTAATAGAGATTGGGAAACTGTCATTGCACATTGCATTGTGGGTAGTGGGAGCCATGTTGTAGGACACGCTCATCAGGATATTAGTACACAATGACAATGAATTCTTGCACCTGTTGTAGTTGCATTATAATAACACTGGACTCTTATATTCAGTATATTTTCATTTTTAGTTTTCTATTTAACTTGTTCTCAATGCCTTACTGTCTGCATTCTTCAATTTTAAAGATTACACCTCTGCTTGTATTTGTATTACAGTACTGAACTTTTTTGCAATTTTTTTGAGTGCAGTTAAAGCAGTTAATTACAAAGCAAGCATTCAAGGTTTTAACATGTTTTAGCTTTATAATACAAACTGTAACATCTATTTCCAATACAACACACTACACGTCACAGCTGTCATGTCCTAAAGTCCCAACATACATTGTGTGGCTAACGTCACATTCCCATTCTCTGTATAGGTTAACTTTAGTTTTTATTCTCTGTTGGTCTTCTTGTAAAACTACAATGTGTAGTTTCACCCAAACAACTTAACTGCGTCAATGTTGGTTTAAGAACTATTGTGAGCATTTTACCTACAGGCAGAAAAAATTAAAGAAGTTTGAGAGCAGATGAGATGGATCACCTTACATGGTTCCCATGCAAGAATGTCCCATAGAGAACAGTAACTAGAGTGACTTGTGTTGCCTTTGGTTAGATTAATAGCTCTAACTGAAACCTAACCATTGCATAGGTTTAGTGCTCATAAGAACATTCTCTACATGTAAAAATCTATTCAGAAAATCTATAATCCTTCAGACCTGAAGTCCTCAGTTTGGTGCATAAATCGGTATTTGTTGTGTCTCTGCCCTCAGCACCAGATGGATCCTTCTAGCAATTTCTACAACTACAGAACAGCACTGCGTGGAGCCACTCAGAGATCCATTACTGCTCATAGCAGCAGAGAGAAGGTAAATCCACTTCATTCCTCCTTCTGGAAATTTTCTCACAGAATTTGTATCAACATTGGTTTCATAACAGTGTTTGGTTTGGGTGGCACATGCCAACCAAAACAGTGTTCGATGTAGTTCGACCACAAATTAGCAGCAAATATTCTAAGGAAATATTTGGAAAGATACAATCAGATTTCATTACATAAAAGATACCACAAACAATTTAGTCTTTTAGAAGCCAGAACATTCAGGCTATAAAAGGAATTTAGAAACTTAAATCCATCTACTTGGCTACCATCTAAAACCATCTAAGTTATCGCCACAATCCAGAACATTCTTATTTACTCTAAACTGAGGCAGCGTCTGGACTCTTGACTGAGCATTATGTAATAAAGGGTCAGGGGCAGTTGTGCCGTATTTGGGCTTTGAACTGAGGGCAAGACGTCAAACGGGACATTGTTTCCTCTGCAAAATATGCTCTGTTCTCGTTTGTGTAACCATGGCAATCGGCCAACTAACAAAATGTTCTCGCCCAACAAAATCACTTGACAGGCATTTGAGCCTGTCCAAGGGAAACTCAACATTTGTTGATGTTTTAGTTAAAGCGCAACTGTTTGGAGTGTTCAGATCAATTTGGATTTGTTTTTGTTAAGCTTCCCAAGGCTTGTTTTGCATCTTCTGATGGTTAGGGGGAAGATCTTCATTACGTGGGTTTGGGCGGTAAGACGGAATGTTCCAGAGTGACTATGGAATGCTTTGCTTTCACAAGTTTTTAAAGAAACGTTTGACTCACAATGACCTTATCACTTGTTTTCCCCAAATCAGATCCATTTTGTTTTTCACTAGCTTTGCTTCAAAAATAAATGTATGTTCCAAAACAGGAATTTCCATTGTAAACAAATCCAGTTAGGAAAGCATTGCTATTAATGCCTTTTAACTTATCAACTTGTTTGGCCATGTTTATTTTGTTTGTTTTGAACTCTTATTTTTCTCAAGGATTAGTAAATAATAATAGAATAATGTGCTATTAAAATATCAGTAATTTTATTTATATTGTTTAATAAACAATAACAAGTAATGAAAGTAGTCATTATAAATAGGCAATTATTTAAAAGCTATTGTTTTATTAAGAGCTTAGGTTTTTGATTTCATAGGTTTGTTTGCTTTGTGTGCTCTGCTGTTTTAGTTCATCACTATGGTTTTGCTAATGCATCTAATGTAGACACAAATGCATCACAACTTTACAGACTGTGTTGTAAAGATTGTGTTATTTTTATCTTTTTGTTGTTTTTTTGTGTATAGAGAAGTGTCATGTTTATATGACAAAGGAGCTGTCTTTTTAATCTGTTTTTGCAGTCTTCTTGCACATGTTGTGTGTAAATTTTTCTACACAAAAAACATCAGTGCGTTTTTCCATCATTCTTCATTGTTATACACTCAGACACTAGAGTGGTAGATCCAGTTGTGCTTTGCCCTGTAGGCCTTAAGAAGCTGCTGTAGAACACTGTTGTTTTAAAGCTTTTTTCTTAATTCATACTTACTGGGCAAACAGGCTTCTTTTAGTTTGTTTAAATTGATGACGAAATGCAGGGATGTTTTTGGTCTGCTTTGTTGACATTTCTCGCATGGTTGTGCCTAACATTGAAATTCTTGACCTAGAACTCAAATGTTGATTGGTTAACAGTAATTGTGGGTGTGGCTTGGATGCGACATTCGTTATTTATAATCTTACGTGCCACCCCTAACAACACTTATTTTAATGTGTGTTGTGGAAACACATATTTTGTTCATTTGGGGTGCAATAGTTCATCGAGGAGATACGTTTTTCCATACCATAAATCAGGCTTCACTGTGAATGTAACTCTTGGATAACTTTAAATGAGGCTGACCAAATGCAGGGAAAATGTACAATTTAGGTCAACATATGTCTGTCTCATGGCTGATTCTATCAGTTATGTAATCTCATGTTTCCTTTTTCTTCCAGATTGTTGTTCCCTTCTTCAGCCTCTTGATTAAAGACATTTACTTCCTCAATGAAGGATGTGTCAACAGGCTACCGAACGGACATGTCAATTTTGAGGTAATTTCCTCTGTTTGGCTTGGCATACAGGCAGGCTGAGATGATACATGGAAACAACTGCCGTCACATCTACTGAATAACAATAGACGGTTGAGAAAACACTGTTACATAGCAACAGAAAGATCCAGTTGTAGTCTGTTGACGTATGCATCTCTTAAAATGAAAAAGTTTCAAGGGCATCAATTCAGAGCCCATGTGACGATAGACATTCTATATAAATAAAATATAAATTGAAATAAATTAAATGACAACGATTTGGCTGTAATGCAGAAATTCTGGGAGCTGGCCAAACAAGTGATGGAGTTCATGACGTGGAAGAAGGTGGAATGTCCTTTCGAGAGAGACCGCAAGATTCTGCAGTATCTCCTGACTGCACCTGTCTTCAGTGAAGATGGTGAGAGTGTTATGTGATGGACTGTTGGCTTATTAAGTAGTTGATAATCAGTTTCCATCCAGGTTATGAACTGCATTTTTTGCATGATTTTTGGTGTGCCATGATAAATAAACCCAGACGAGTAATATTCTTGAACCCCTATTATCCTCAAAGGTAGATCTAACCCACATGAATTCAGAACAGACATCTTTCTATTGCTGATGAACCAGTTATTTCACATCCACGTTATCTCTGGCTTATTTACTTCCTGTCTCAACTAGATCTTTTCTGTTTACTCATTATCTGTCAAGCTTTGTCTCACTTGCCTCATAAACCTGTCTTGAAGAAGGTTGCACAATAAGCACATCAAACAACAATTGGATTTGTCATGACTACCTCAGGTGTAAAATTCCGTCATGCTAAATAGCAAAGTTATAGACATGACTACATGATTAAAACAGGTGTTTTGATGTTGACACACTCGTCTGATCTCAGTTGTCTCTCGACAGCTTTGTATCTGGCGTCATATGAAAGTGAAGGACCAGAGAACAACATGGAGAAGGACAGATGGAAATCTCTCAGGTGTGTTTGATTATCATGACCTTTCAGATAGACTGATGGTTGATGTCTGTCTCGTCAAGTTAAGATACTTTTTAGACACAGAGACTATTTGTCTGTCTGAAGAGTGATTTATCTTGATGTGCCTTTGAACAAACCAAAAAATTTCAGTATTTGTTCCTCAACCTGCCTATTGCTACTGTTTTATTAGGTTTTGAAAGTTACTCACTAGAACATGTTTGAAAATTGTATCATGTAACCTTAATATTTCATAGTATATTTCACAATATTTCACACTTATTAATGCTTAATACTTATTAATACACGTTTTATGAAGGGAAGTGTAATATCTATTTCTGATCTTGCATTCATAAATCAATTATTTAAAAAAAATAAGAAGGGGCAAATACATCGTCCAATAATGTCTGCCCAGGATCACACATATTTAATCATAGATACACAAATATGTTCTTGCTGGAAAGGGTGAGACTTCTTGGCTCTTGTATAGTCACGTTTCCTGATAGCTTTACAGCTCGAGGGAGGGGGAGAGAGAGAGAGAGAGAGAGAGAGAGAGAGAGAGAGAGAGAGAGAGAGAGAAGGGGAAAGGGAGGCAGAGAGATAATGCGGAGGCTAACGGTGGGCTGTGTTGTTTTTCCACTGCGACAGGATCTGTCACAGCACTGGATTCTGTTTGTATCAGCAGATTGTGCTCCACCTCACTCAGTGCTAGCTTTCCTCTCAATGAGAGCCAGTAGCCCTCCAGAATCCAGGAAACAGGGCAGAGTTACCAGTAAAAGACTGTTGTATAAGTAGGCAAATTATTTCCGTGGGCCAAAGTTGCCTTTCATTGCTAGTCTGAAACCAGTCTGAAATTTATTTGTGTAGGAAACTGGAGTTAGATGGCAGCACACATGGCAGATAATGTACAATGTAGATACTGTACAAGGCAGCACACCAGGCAGATACTGTACAGACCCCCCATGCACACAGTGTTATATGAGGGGTCTGTAATACAAACTCCACCAATCAGATGCATTACTGTATTAAGCATGTTTTTTTTACAACATGTCATTTAAAATAAGCACAAAAAGTTTAACCTTTTGTATCTCTGCTACTTTATGTTAAAGAAGTTTAACTTTGAAACATTTTTATCCTAAACAATAAGTCTTTTTGCAGGTCATCTTTCCTGAACAGGGCATAATCGTGTGAGATGGAGCTCAAAACCAAGTGAATCTTCTGACAAGCAAGCTGTGTCCCCCTTTTGCCCCCTCCAAAAGTGAGAAGTATCCCTGTTTATTAAAGGGAGAAGACAATCCATATTTTGCTGAAAGGTGCATTTTTATTTGGATAGAGCGGCATCTTTTACTCTTTCTGTTATTCATACTGGATATTACAGGCTTCTCATCTCTTTGTGCAGAGTTTTATACTCCTTTCTCTTTCTACGAAAAAGTTGTTTTGAACAGGAGGAGAAATAAACTGGGAATGTCTGCTGACCACAGACCAATTCCAAGCTATGCTAAGTGTTGGTCAATGCGAACAATCCCCAAACATTTTTGATGTGCCATTCCCTGTTGACTCTGAGTTTGCTGCTGGTTGGCAAACTTAATTGGGACAGGATAAAAAAAGATAAACCAGCATTATGTACTGGGTTCCAGTACTGTATATTTTTATTATACCTAAAGCATTAATTTAAGTCTAGATTTATGTTGTCGCTATTTTTTGATATTGTGTTTTTTATGCATTTGACATAAATAATGCATTGCTCTAACCTCTGTGAGTGATTTATGTGTGTGTGAACAGCCAACCAAGGGTTGCAGAATGCACTGGATGCTTTTGTGAATAAAGATGTCATTCTTTTTTGGTTAAAGTTGTTTTGTAAAAACTGCAGCATAAAACTCCCCTTATCTCTTGTATTTTTGTTGTGATGGATTAACTGCAGACAGGAAGGAAACACAGTGTCTCCACACTGTTATCAGTGTTATAGTTGTTTTGCGTGCCAAGTCTATAGGTGTACTGACACTAGACACCCAAAACTGTGGCTGGGTGCATTTCACCGCAAAGCCTGGTTCATTTGACCAGTGTGATCACTCCAAGCCCGGCCCCCACCTCTTCAAGTGGGCCAGAGCACAGTTCGAGTGGGCTCAAGTGCTTAGAACACCATAACAGTTGTTTCACACTATGTCAGCCATAGTAAGTGTTGAATGGTGTTATGTTGTCCTCTGGTGGTGAAATGGAAATTTACACTACAGACATGGGATCATGTCTTTATCAGGGAGTTGATGTGCGTTTACATGAAGGTTTATCATATCTGCGGTAGTCAGGCTTTGAGTCCACTTGTAGGATTATTAATATTACTATTTTCTATTTCTTTATTTATTTGGCTCTAATGTCTGTATTTTATTATTTAAATTTAAAAAGACACTTACAGACTTTATTATCTACATTATTTTGTACTAGGTACATTTTTCTAGTAATCAGATATTTCCCTATAATATCTAATTTTGTAATGTTTATATAACTTTGTATGGGGAAAAGCTATTATGAGGTACTAGCACACAATATGATGTTAATGTCTGTTGTGGAAACTTTCCACAAACACACTTGTTTTCTTTAATGTAAATATGTGTTTCTTCACTGTGTATATTGGTATGTATTTTGACTGCTCAGACAGAACCTCAAATTGTTGTAATATGAATGGCGGACAAATGAGGAAATTAATGAAATAAAAGAATGTCTTAAAGTCTATGACCCTTGAAATGTCTCTTTCGGCTTTTTTCCCTTCTAACTTCTGTCATTTGTATTAAGAGTATGATATCATATGATACTCTCAGTAGTGAGGCCAGTTTAGTGAGAAACAAAGAAGGCTAGACAGATTTGTGTAATTTGTAAGGTTGTTTTTTAAACATTAATACACTTAATAATAATTTATTTTACCAATTTTATAAAACGTTATATTGATTTTAAAACCGTCCTTCATCTCAGCTTTTTTTCTGACATGTCTAGTCTCTGCTTTCTCTAGCTTGTAATCGCTAACATCCGACTTTAGTTATTTTTCTTCATTTCTGGGGCAACGTTTTAAGGGAAATAGAAATGGTCCTTTGTCTCCATCTGCTGGTTGTCGAATGAATGTCGTAAGAAGAGTCCTAAAAATATTTTGTTGTTTATGGTTTTTATCCTTTAACTAGCATATTATTATTTTAACATCACACTACCGTTTGTTGCTATTTTTAAACATTTTTATTAATACTTGTTTTATGTATAATGCTTATGAAGTATTATATGTTAATATTAATTATTATATTGATGTATTAGGATATTGATTATTAGTTTTAGTATGTGACACGATTAAAAACAGTAGCTTAATTACGCAGGAAATGATATAATTTAAAATTACAATAAGTCTAGTAGCATGTTCGATGCATCTTCAGTAGGTTTGTTGTTAGGTTAAAGCTTCCGATTCAAATCCCCACCTGAAGTCACCTGTTTTTCATTAATTTTTACCTGGTGCAATTGTATAGGAATATTTATTATTGTACCTCAGCTATTATCAAAGAGCTATAATTGATACACCATTTATTTTGATGTTGGAAATGAGCCTGTTATTCATATGCTAAGCTTATGAGAGGCCATGCTGAGTAGATACTCATTATGTTTAAACTCATAAGTTGCCTGCAAAACACCATGCTGAGCTTCATTATCCTGCCTCTGTTCTAACACTGAAATTCAAACAACTGGTGCACTTGATAGCTGAAAGAAACGGCATAAAAAACAATCAAATTAGTCCATCTTGTATAGTTTGATCTTGGGCACCAAGATCCATCACCCAAGAGAAATAATATCTCTGCTATCAAATGTTGTTTCTGTTTTTTTTTTATTTTTTATATATATACAACTAACGTTTAATTATTTTAAGGCAAATGAGACACATGCAACATTTTGTCTCACAAATGTGTGTTTCTAACAGAGTAAAGAAGCTCCTCACGGATGCCTTAAATAAGAACCAGTATCTGAGGAGACTGGAGGTGCAGCAGGTAAAAGACATGGTGGAATGTATGTATGAGAGGACGTACCAGCAGAGAGAATATGTTATTAAACAGAGGATGGCCAGGAAACCACTTGTGTGTGTTTGCAGGTATAAATTGGGTGTTTTTGAGCAGTTCAATTGTTTCTTGTGTTTTTCCATCATTTCCACACTGGTGGGAGAGCAGTGAAAATATGCAGATCTGAGATCTGGGACAAGGTGAACAAAATAGAGAAAAGTTTTTTTGACAACATAAAACATGATTACCCGTTGAAAAGTTAATGTTAATTAGTTACTGTAACTATTGCTTCTGTAAGTCATAATAATTATTTAGGAATAGAACTAACCATTATAAAATGTGTAATGTAATTAAAAATGTGAGAAACAATTTAGACAAATAGAGTGGGACCACATTTGGTAAATTACCCATCTTGTACAACTGCACCAGGACTGCATCGGTCATAGGTGAGATCTAAAATTTTTTCTATGTTCCTCATTGTATGTCTGAGATTACGTGCAGATTTAGTCCCTTAAATAGTTTATTGTATAACCAAAATAAGTCTTCTATCAGAGAGAAGGTGGTATGAATTGTTTTAATTTAATTTAGTTGTGTTCAGAACAAAAAAAAATGTATTGCCCTCACAGTTTTGTTTATTTCTCCTTTAAAAGAGCACTGAGCAAAACACAATTACTGAATAATGTAATACTGAATAAAACATTCTTCATATTGTATTGTAACAGTTTCAATATTTAAAATCTAATAGAATTTATTCTCAGATCTTTGAGTCAACGCAAAGTATAACCACTACCTAATCGCCCTATTGGAAACAGCTGTTGCTCCCTGGTCACTAAAACACTGAAGTTTAATTTTACATCACTCAGCAAGAAAAAACAAATGGTGAGGTAAAACCTGGACGTTCCTGGTATTTCCCTTCATAAAAACGTGCTTTTTTGTTATGGTTGCAGGAGCAGCGTGAGGACATGGCCCTGGATGGAGAGCTCTTTCACAACATCACCCAGATGACTGCAGAGGCTCGCGTGAGCAGTAACACAACTTCCTGAGCAGATAAAGCTGCTCTTTACACCCACTGTTAGTGTTTCCTGTGGTGTCCTACCTTCACTGTCTGTATTCAGGCATTAGTTGGGGCTCAGAACATCAAAGCAATGCTATTGCATGAAACAAACAAACAAAGCAGAGTTTGGATCTTTTTGTGACATTTGCAGATATTAATAATGAAGGTTAATTTGGTTGCTTTCATGGTCTGGTGAAAGTGACCTCTGTGACCTTTTAGCTTAACTGTTAGCTGAAATAGATGACATGAGAGTACCTAAATGAAATAATTCAATTTGAGGGCTCTTGAAGATATTCTAATGAAACAAAAACAGATATTATCTTATATAAGATGAATAAACCCAACTGTTTACTATAGCCCACAACAAAAATATAAATGACCTGTTTTCAATTATCAGTTCAACTGTGTTAAAGAAGGCAGTCTTAAGCTTATTTAACAAACTAAAATAGTCTTTTAGTAAGACTACTGACTGACTTTTTTGTATTTTATGCTTAGAGATGATAAGTAAAACCTTTTATAATGCAGTCTAGGGATTCTATAGAATGCATGCAGCCTCCAATTTATAGTATTCAATACACTATAAATCATTTGCCAGTTAGAATCTATTCAAGCATCTTTAGCGAGCAGTTGCCTTAATATCTAGGCTGAAAGTGACAATTTGCCTAAACAGTCCTGATATTACATCTTTCATCACTTGGCTCAGTATATTGTTACCAAACTTATTTGACCAAGACTGAGCGAAGTGTTCACCATATCCAGAGGACAAGTGATTTGTTAAAGATGTTTATAACAGCCAATGCAGGCTGTCGACTGATTTATTCCATTTACAAGTGACTTTTTCTAAAAGAGTGTGGACTTTGTCAACTCAATGTCAAATAACCTTCCTTGTGTTCCCCTGCTGAAAAGGACATTCCTGTTGGCCTCTGGGATCAAATGGAAGAATGTCATTATTCAATCAGTCTCCGATGGAGTTAATTATATTCCCCTCTCTAGGGGTTAGAAAGCAATGTAACCCAATAGTGGCCCAGATGTTTCGGACTGAAACATGTAGATAATGTGGAACTGTATCATTAAACAGTGGAGAATAGAATGCAGAGAGGAACACTAGGAGCAGAGAAATGTTTTTGGGACCTGTGGCATGACGAGAGCTTCTCTAACAGAAAGACGTTTTGTAGGATGATTGGGGATAGAGATCTGTGAGAACATAGACCATTAGAACTCCTTCAGTAATCAAAAAATTGTCTTAGAATTGAGCTTTATAATATAGAAAGTTATATTTAGCCATAATATAGCAGCATACACACAGCCAAAAATGGCAGCAATAACAACAATGGTTTTAATCTCAAGTTTTTAGTATAAATGATTTGAATTTATAATTTGAATTAATATTACATTTATATTAATGAATTTTTAAGCATTTTACCAGTGTATTATATTGTTCTTATTGTCATTTTTTTGTTGGTGTTTGTGGAGTGCTGCATTGGTGTCAACAAAAACCCATTTTTCTACCTTCATAACACACCTTTTCATAAATGTTTGTGAACAGAATAGTATAGTATAGTTTCTAATGCAGTGCACAAAATATAGAGACATATCGTCTATGGTCACAGTGGCTTGATGGTAGATTAACAGCTGAATGACTTTTGTCTTGTGCTTCCTGATCAGAAGTATTATAATAAAAGAGATTACATCATCAGAGAGAAAGAGGAAGGAAACACCTTCAACATTATTGCCAATGGAAAGGTAGAGTGCAATACATTCTCATCAGTTCATTTTGGCAAAGGTTGGGTATGCATACAGTAGAGTCACAAAATCTGAGACCACATAAAAAATGTAGGATTTACATGGGATCAAATGTAAATCTCTAAGGAAATTGGGTGTTCAGAAATCTGGTATGTTCTCATTCACCATTGGGATTTCCATTGAGATTTCCTTACTTCCTAGAAGGACATGCAATGTGAATATGGAGATAAAGTGTGTGAGGAATCTTGACAATAATATGTTCATTATAATTGTATTTCCTCTCTCAGAAATTGGTAAAAAAATACACTGTATAGTTAATCATGCCCACCTAAAACAACAGTTTACATCACATTATACGTATGTACCATTGTTGCACATTTTCAGAACATAGGCCTATATAGTATTGTATACCCTATGTACTCTGTAATTACTGTATACTGTAAATTACTGTATATATATTACTATTTATTGCAATAATACTCTATAATGTAAACCATCCAATGCTAAAGCTAAGGTGATCTACATGGAGGCACCATTTCACAACAGCACTAATACTCGTGGACTTGATTGGAGATGTTAGTTTGTGTCTGTATGAGGTCAAGTGTGTTGAGATAAATCAGTAATTTGACACTGAGGGGGTTAAGAGACGAGTTTTCCACTGGGAAGCAACAGGAACTATTTAGCATGCGCTAGTCAGGCCCGGTTTCCCTGTTGGTTTCTGTTTCACTGTAGCTTAAGATGGGGGGAAAGAAGATGTTTTACTAGGGGGAGCGATTTTAATTACCGGAAATGATGGTTCTCGTCAATCTGTCACCACCATGTCCAGAAGGGGTTGGAAATAAGGCCATTTGTGCTGGTCACCAAAAATTGCCAGTCAGAAAGGTCAAGAGGGTCACCATAGTTTAGTGGATCATTTTACAGAATTGGGGATGGATCCAACTCTATGGAATAATTCCATTTTTCAATATAATTAATACTGAATACATGTTACAATGTCTACAATTAAAGGATTGTAGTTTGTAGATGTGGTCCATATTTCTTTTTATATAACGTAGCCTGAGAGTAAGTTTATACATCATTAAGTTAATTGTGATTTTTAGACTTATTGACAATAACAACTGTGTCTTCCATTAGAACTTCTTTGAGAGAAATAAACTCATGATGATAAGAAAAGAAATGCTAAGTAAGTATATGCTGCATTGTGAATAAAGCTCCCCCTTCATTATATTATAAACAGCAAACAACCAATTATTTTAAAGTGGGTGATTTGAGCAACAATGATGCCAATTTTCCTCTACGTTAAAGTGAAGAACGAGAATGTGTCGTTAATGACACTTGTGTTAAGAGCACGTGTTTCAGAGAGGAGGATCTTGCTTAAGACAAACTCTCGTTTCATTGTAATGTGAAACTAGTCTGCATCAAATTAACACTATAATGTACATTAGACTCAAATGAAACCTCTGCTACCAAAATCATTTTATTATAGTTATTATATTAGAATATTGCAGAGAAAGCGTATTTATTTGGTTTAAACATGGGGTGGATTGTAAACATTTTTCAATTAATCATTGAATTGTTGTATACATTTTGAGGGGTTGTATTTGCAAGTTTTGAATATTGGTGGGGGGGTAAAATTTTGCCAAACATCTATCATTTTGATCTTTTAATCTGCTTTCTTGCTCCTATAATGTATTGTACTTTAAAAGACAACATGTATGTGCACATGCTGTTGGAAGCGTGTCTTAGAGAGAGATCTGGAGCCTTCAGAAAGACAGGTTACATTTCTGTTTCATGTAACCAGCGTAGCTGATGTGTTACTGGTTTTGCTAAAAATTATATCCCCCCTGAAAAGACATAAGCAGCACTGGAATGCTGATCCACCAGCTAGACCAACATGCATAAACCGGCCTGAACCAATGTTTTCTCAGCTGGGATCTTTCAAGTGTTGCGTGTGTGAGAGCTTTACCGACCATCTACAATGTGTGGACTCTTATTCTCAGTAAATGAATGTTTTATTCCAGGGGGAGTTTTGGTGAGTACACTGCAAAGTTCTGTGTGGGCTGCGTGACAGAGGCCTTTGACGTCCTCCGTAACATTGAAATCATATACAGAGACCTGAAGCCAGAGAAACTGATGCTGGATGCAGATAGATACGTCAAACTGGTGAGTTGCTTCTGTGCAAGTTGAAGTATATGGTTGCATCAAGCAATGCTGAGCTGGCAGTATAGCAATAAGCATCTAAAACATCTTTTCTCAGGTGGATTTTGGCTTTGGAAAGAAACTCAAATGTGGCCAGAGATGTTGCGTATGAGACCATTCTTAGTAAAGGCCATGGGCTCAGTGTAGACTTCTGGTCTCTTGGAATCCTGGTTTTTAAATTTCTTACAGGAAGGTTTGCATCCGTTCAGTTCTCTTTTATACATGATTCTACTTTAATACATGATTCAATATTTGTCTTTGTTGTCTTTGTATTGTGAAGCTAAAACCCTTCAGAGCGACTGAGCAATATGAAGAATGGAATAACAGAAAACACAGGTGAGAGCACAAGACTCTGACACACACATGTAATAACACATGGTAAACAGAATTTCCATAGTATTTTAAGGTTGATGGCATTTCATTGGAGGCTGTACACCTGCATTCTGTTTAGACAGACCTTTAAAGGCTCACAGCTGGACAAATTTAGGAGGATGACTGCATTGGCCTATGCTGTTGACACACACTTTATTATCTTGTCTGTTGGACTGTTTTCTTTAATTGTAGCCAAACCAAAGTCTGTTTGGTAAAACAATTTCAAAGTTCAAAGTTTTATTTGTTTGACTGTTTCATTTAAATATAAGTAAAGGTTTCTTTCTGAAAAACCTTAGATCTCTTGATTTGTTGCTCCACTTTTAAAACTTGTCACTCTGAGAATGTTTAATCAGATTGTTGGTCAATTTGAGATGTTAATCATGGCCTCCATGTATCTTCTGGGTTATTTTGCATGTGTTTTAATATAGTTCAACAGATTTGGTTCAGTAACAGTGGTTCCATATTCTCTGTTGCTTTCAACGTTTCAGAATGTTTATTTTATGAGAAAACATTTCCTGTATAATTTTCACTAATAAAGTGGACATCCAGTAACTCTTAAACTTGTGATGATTCCACCTTTAGAAAAAACTGTACAAATAAATAATATGTAGTGTATGATATTTTTGTATAAACTTGCTGTGTAGATGGTTTACAGAATTTAGTCGGAGTGGTCTGAAGTCCAGAAGTCTGATATCACCATTTAAGAGAGATAAGGCATGTAGCTATAGATAAATGAACAAATTATAATCCTAAACAAGCATTTTATTGTTTAAACATAATGGTTTCTGACTATGATCATGCATTAGAACATATGTCTTGGAGGAGCTCAGCCTTTTCAATGGTCTCTCTCTTTGCCCCTCTATGGCTCTGTGTCTCTAGGTGAAGAGACTCACCAACCACAGTTACTTTGACAATTATCCTCCTGATGAGGAAATTCTTCCAGGTGAAATGTTGGGTTGGGATACAGACTTCTAAATGACCCCTCTATGTGTTTTCAAACTGTGTGAGGGACGTTAAACACCATTTCTCATCTCCAACATGTCTTCCTCTGATATAAGAAACCTCAGATCATGAAGCAAACAGCTTCATGTGCTGTCCATGTACTGAAACAAAAGACTCTGCTGTGGGAATCACAGCCGAGAAGGAAAGACATAAGAAATAGTTTCATCACTATGGTGTTAGGGTGTTTAAATATAGCCAACATCATATGCATTGTTGAGAAATAGTCCACTTTTCTGTGTTTGCCTGAAACCACACCTCAAAAGGCAAGAGGACTGTGTTTGAGAATGTAGTCATGGCAGCATAGAAAATAGTGTGAAACCATTGGTAATATTTACCTTAAGACATGGGGAACCTTTTGTGGTCTGACAGGAAGGTGAGATGTGCCGTGTTTTAGAAGTGTTGATGATGTGAGGTATTTGAACTCTTGAAGGTAATGACCACCTGTTACTGTCAGTGCATCTGATGAGGTTTCAGAGGTTAACCTCAAAGAGTGACGCACTCCAGTTTGTGTAATTCAAGCAGAGTTATGTGAAAAGCAGTATATTTAGAGACTTTCCTGAAGTTTGTGAGGTTCATGCTGACCCCACCTCTGCACCTGATCCAAATATGTTTTTGCTGATGTAACGCTTGATTCCCGGTGGATGTTTAAAACATTTTAAGAGAAAATGTTTTAAATTGTTTATGAATTTAGATATTTTTTCTTTGAGTCATATTAAAAGATTACAAAATATTTTTGATAATCTTAATTGTCTGTATATTACATCTAGAAAAAATGTGTCTAGAATATGTCTAGAAAAAATGTGTTTTAAAACTTTAGAAGTGTGACATTTGTGTTTATTTTTTGGCACTTATTTTTGGCCATTTTAATTTATGTTGCAGTCAATAGAGGTTTGTGCACACCTGTGATTTGTAAATGAGAATATCTATTAAATAATGTACTCCAAAGCGTATTGACCCATTAAGAAAATTCCATTTATGGAACACAGTCTCAATGTTATTTTTGATTACATCATTGAATTAGTATTTAGCAATGTTCTGCTTTGTGGCCAGAGGGCTGAGAGTTCAATCCTAGCATATTAGCGCAGGATAAATAAACAAATGGCTACATGATTCTTAACATTATACAATTTTATTGCGTTTTACTTGAATGGTTTTAAAATGGAGTCCAGATCAATTACAAAAATAAGCATTCTCACTAATTTGACATCTTTTGAACGACTCCTGTGCACTCCTATCTAATCTTTGTGCAGCAAAGCTCTTTAGCTATTTTAGCTATTAAAGCTATTTAATGAAGCCCATCCCTGCTTCACAAATAACAAGATACAGAATGCATCATACAGAAAATAAATAAATGCTTTTGAAGGTCATTTACATATACAAATATAAGTTTTTATGAAGCTTATCATACAAACACGTCCTTTCACCTACAGCATAACATTTACAAAAACACAGTGTGGTGGAAGCCTTCCAAAAATATATTACACAAATGTTGAAGGAGTGCTTTACATACCGTATGTCTTTGGGATTTCATATGCCATATATTAAGATAATAGCCCACTTTTACATATATGTTTACATTTATCTATGTCCAGAAGTTGAATACACATTAAAAACAACAAGCACACCCCATTCATTAACATGCAGCTGAATGATATGTCATTGCTTTAGCACTATGCAATTTAAAACAGTACAAATGTATACACAATACATTAAAACAAAGCATCACATTTATATCCAAAGAAATCAATGCCGTAAAACAATTGCATGCCAAAATTGGTAAACATGGCACTGTATCATGTATTACACCATGTTACACTATATGTAATGTCAAACTATTTGCTAAAATGTTTATTTACCTTGCTTTTTTATGAACGTACCTGTTTACTGAATACATTTATTATCGGAAAATGTTTAATTTAACTTAAGGAATTTTGTACAATTTGCATAATCGTCTACTTACACGTTTGAAACACTTCCTGGTACATTTGGTTTGTTATATTTTTTTCCCTATCTGTAAGAATACTTTGCCAAAACATACTTCTGAAATTATTATTAAGGTTGGCAAATGTTCTGAAACCTGGCTGAAATCATTCATAGTCCTTGTTTGTAATGAAACATATTGTACATGAATGACAGAAAAATGTTTAGACATAAAACAAATACGAAAAGAAGTGACTGAAATTTAGCTGAACTGTAAGGACAAAACCTTATATTAGTTGGTCAGACAGAAACATCTGTATCATACACTGTATCATACATTAATTTACAAAGCTAAATACCTAAACAAAAAGCCTGACCAATTGCAGATTGCTATAAGATGTGATGTAACAACATGAGATGTAAGCTTGTGGAGTCTGCACAAAAGATCATTTCTTTTTCATGAAGGATAAAGACATTCACAACAAGGTCACCCAGATATTAAACACTGTTTTAATTGCAATGTGGACAATGTGTGTATTGTACGTAACTTATATAATTATTTTAATATATTCAGAGTTTTTTGACAAACGTAACAAAAAGAGATTCCTTTTCTTCCAAAAGTTCACTTTTCACCACATTTGGGCTCTGGAGTAAAGTTTACCTCTGTGTAGCAGCCATAGATAATAGATATTAAGAGTCAATTAAAGCCTTGTAGCAAAAATATAGCTATAATATTGTGAGATTATACAAACTGTACAGAATTAGATTCATGATCAAGCAAATGTTTGTCCCCTGGGTGCTTAACGATTAAGCTTGAGGTTATCTGTGAAGTCATTTGTGAGAACATCCAAATTACAGAAGCCTTGAGAGTCAAACATATAAAGTCTCTTAATATGTCCTTGCATCTCAATTGATGTTCAAAGCATGCTGAAAGTAATGCGTTCCCACAATCCTTAAAGCTAAAGATAGTTCTTCAAGGCTTATGAGATGAAAATCTTTAGTCAGCTACTGGTACGTAAGCTTTCTTCCAGTGCAAAAATTGGAAATGAGTTTAGGGGAGGGAGGCTGGTGATAAAAACTAACGGCAGGCACAGGAGTCCACTGTCATGTTGGGGTAGACCTTGAGGACCACGTTCTTGTCTTCATCGAAAAAAAGAATGCTGAGAGGAGACATCTTCTCTGGTACACAGCAGGGCTCTGGGATGCCAGGGACTACACCCACCGCCCGCACAATACTTTGAATAGTGGCGTGGTTTGAAGGTTTCATAGACTACAAGTAAAAAAAAAAATCAAAGTGGTTAGCAACATTTTCCAGGACCTTCTGAAACAGCCTAAACCAGAGATTCTCAACTCCAGCCCTCAAGGTTGACTTTCCTGCAGAGTTAAGTTCCGCCCCTAATCAAACACACCTGAACAAGCTAATCAAGGTCAAGATTAATAGAAAGTTAAAGGCAGGTGTGTTTGACCAGGGTTGGAGCTAAACTCTTCAGGAAAGTGAACCTTGAGGGACAGAATTGAGAATTTCTGACCTAAACTATTGTTTGATACAGATGGAGAGCTCTCTAAGGGCAATTTGTTGTATCTACTGCATTAAAACATATATGGGAAAATATATATGGAAAATGACATTTTGAAAACGTCTCTGAAACACCATTCTGTATAATTTCATGTCCAAGTCATGATTATTTTGAAAAACAAACACGGAAATCTCAAATCTGATTGACTTAAAAAACTGGATGTCATTCACCAACATAAATCTAAAGTATATAAAAGTAATATAAAATCTTGGTTTTCTATGATCAGCCTTGCCACAGTGACCTAAAACTCCCACATCAAAAACAAGTTTATTCTTTCTGAATCACACCACATGTTTCTTTACTTTAAATGTGTGACAGCACAGATACCACAGAGGCAACTGAAGGCAACAGCTCAAAGTGAGAACATATGTGATTGGCATTTATGTGGCATGTGACAGGCAGTTTTAATTCTGAACAATGACAGTGTATATAGATGGTTCATGAACTGTGAAAGAACTGCTTTCTTTATGTATAATGTAGGGCGATTTACATTTTGTTTTCTCCCGACTCCCACGAGGTGGCGCTGACATTTCACTTCTCTTGTCTATATTTTTTCTTTACTGATCTGGTTAATCTGATCTGGGTCAGGCAAATCTTGTGTGGCCAAACTGGCAAAACTAGTGTTGCTTTTCAGCTGTAACTGCCATGCACCACCTTTTACCTATGCACCATTTCAATTTTTTACTAGAAAATAACCAAAATAACCATTCTAGCTAATCTAAATTGCGTGTAATTAAACACTTTCTGAAATGAAAGGAAACATTCTGCATGTAATTATTAGGCTAACTTTCTTATAGATCTAAAATTTTAAAAAATTCACCGTAAGTAAATGGCATACCTTAGACATTGGGAACTGACAGGATCCAGAGCAGTAGTATGCGTCAAAAGACTTGGGCGAGATAATCCACTCACTCCAGCCAATATCTGCAAAATCTACCTTTAAATATCTACGAGCACAGTTCTTAGGCTCGTTCCATTGCTTCTTACGTGCTTTCTTTATGGTCTGCTCGTCAAACTGAAGAAGAGGGTTCTTGGGCCGTGGGTTCTTGCGGGGCTTCTTACGAGGGCGCTTGACCGGCTTGCTCTCCGTTGGGTTGTAAGGGCTGGTCTCATCCCAAGTAGTTACCTCATAAGGGTACTCAGGACCTGGAAGCTCATTGTTCTGCAGTGGTAACAGAAAGTTGGTTGACCGCCTGGTCCGATGTTGCGAGGAGGTACTGCGATTACGTAGGCCTACTTCAAGCAAATGAAGATTAGGCACAAATCTGCTTTTGTGTCTCTGCAGGGTGGACACAACACTCTCAGGTTCTGAGATGGCCGAGTCATTGGCATAGACCAGAATGTAAGGAGACCTATCTGACAAGAGTTTCTTCCAGGGTTGCCGTCCTTTTGGGTCAACCTCAATGCCTATAAGTAGCTGGTCATGATGTTTGGCTTGGTTGACTACACGAGTAATATCTTTCCATTGCCATGATATAAAGTCTTGGTACATGGTGGAAATGTTAATGGAGAAATGTCCGATTGTTCTGGTGATGTTATCCACAAAACTGAAAGTCCAGATATCGAGATGAATGGGACCTGGTCTTTTGAGATGATGGTGAGCACAGCTCTTAGACTTCAAACATCTGTGGCTGATGTTCTGCAGGTCACCAATGTAGTAATGCAGCGTTGCTGAGAGAACGTCCTCTGATTTGGTGAGGGAGGTGAGGTTGAAGATTTGAAGCTGCTTGTTTTTGATTGTGCCTAACATGAGGAACACAAATTCAAAAAAACATCATAATTAATATTATTATTTGAACACGATTTTCGTTTCACATGACATATTAGCTAACAGAAACATTTGGAACACGCACTTGTCTCTTGGACATAAAACGCATAGCAGGACTTGAACACTAGGGGGCTGTATAAGTGCAGTATGCCTATCATCTGAGAGTCGGGCAGTGGATAATAAGCGCACTTGTCATGACAAACTATAAAGTTTATTGTCTTTTTACTTTATTTATGTCAGCATTTCAAGTATCATACATTATCATACATAACCGAAATAATCCACAGTGATTTGAGCGATTATAGAGTTAAATGGTGGCCCTTGAAAAATATTGCTGTAGGATGAACGCTCACCAGCTTGATAATAAAAGACCAACATTTGCGATGTAAAAAGTGCAATTGCTTATTACGGATAAAAACGTTACAGATATAAACTACTCTGCAGGACAAACTGTTTATCTGGCTGTTGTATTAGTTCAATTGACAGTGCGATTTCTTAACAGGTGTATCCGCACAAGTTGCCGCAAAAGCGGACTTAACAAAGCCAGTAAATTCCAACTTACCTAAGAGAAAATCTAATGTGACCCTAACGGCATTTTTCAATTATTACTTTTAGGTCTAGGGACAAAATGCATTTAACACATACCCAAATAAGCTTTAAAACTGCGTACAGTGTTCCCATCAGTGAGAGGGAATCCCGCGCTGTTGTATTTGGCGTAGAGCATCTGCATGTGTTCCGAAAGCGTGTCCTGCTCCGTTTTCTTTATATGCGTTTCCACTTTCTGCCCAGATTTTGCGTCTTTTGAGTGACCCACGAAGGATGTTTTCAGCACGGCGCAGTATCCACAGCACAGGTAACCCCATCCCAACAGGAGGACAAACAGTCGTTGACAGCGATCCATGCTGAAAGTGTGTTTAAGTTAGTTTAAGTGTAATAAATTACCGGTGCAGCATGCGTTTCTTGACAGGGATAACATCACATGCGGCTGCCCCCCAAGACAAGACAATTAAGAAAAATAAAAAATAATAATATAGTGTATTCAGAAAAAAATATAAATTGCAAGCTTCCAAATATCGACTTTAATGCAGCAAATATCGCTATCCTGTCGCAAAAAAAAAAAATTAAATGTTCCTTGTCAGTTTGTTCCGCTGTAGTCCCGAAGGTCAGACTCGCTCCTCGGTTTTGTCTCTTAGAAATGCTTTTCTTAGCCGATCGCGCCTCCTCTCTGCTTTCATTGAAGGTAAAGCTTGTTGCACAAGAAATATATAGGGCTTATGGGAGCAGTCAGATACTCTTCATACGACAGTGCAGCGAAGAGGAGGAGTGGACGAGGAAAGCGTGCATGTGTGTTTTAGAGAGGGGGGAGATAGAGAGAGTAGATAGAGAGATTTATAGTCATTTTACTTACTGTATTTATACAATATTTACAAAACATTTAATGTGCCTATCCAATGTGTATATTAAGCAAAAAAAATAAAATAAAATAAAAACCTAAACTGACGTATGTCTTTGCGTACACTACTATAGTATAAGCTCTCTGTGAGCGACCGCATGATTTATTTGGAACTGTTTTGTAAGGTGCTATAGAGAGATCCGCGAAATGTCTCTGGGATTGTCAAGCTGGATGACATGGTTTATGGGGAGCATTAAAGGCTCTTAGTCCCATTTAGTTGAATTCAATGCAACAAGTGGACACGTCCTGCACAGCAGAGTCCGATCCGGATGCTGTACCTCTGTACCAGACTGCTTCTTACGGCTTTAATATCCTCTGTTATGTCTCTCTTCTTTCATGATCATTGAGGAAGTGATTGATTCTCTTATATACCATAGACATCTGATGCTATTAGAGTTATTTTCAAGATGCTTTGGTCATATCAGTCCAAAGACTGGTTCCCTCGATAGTCTATATTTGTCATGTTTTATTCCTTACACGCCAAACGTCGGCCCACTTTAGGATAAGAAGCGATGTTTGTTCTCTCACAAGCACATCTGTTATTTTGAGTTGTAGGTGTTTGAATGAGCTGTGCAGTGAGAGACTAGAGTGGGCAGCTACATCACACTGCCACTCAACCACATGAATGAAGAGTGTGGTCTGTTAAGTTAAACAGTTATGAATGTGGGTGAATCGCCACCCACCTCATGAGCTCTTCTTGGTGATTAAACAGAAACTTTCTGAAGGTATATATGCTATAAATCCTTATTTTCTGTCAGATTGAGTGTGCTCTAAAAATCTGTATTGCAGACACTTGGAACACTTAAGCTCACTGGTCAGAACAAATTAAGTGCCTTTTCCTGTACTATAATCCTTTTTTTATAAATTACAGTAAAAAATGCCAACCTGTACTGTATATTTAGTTTCTGTCAGTACATTAACCAATACAACACAAAATCTAAGTCACATTCAAGATGCACATTATATTGTGTAGACTCAAAAAATAATGAGGCCCTATAAAATAGTTTGCATCAAGTTTGTTCTGAGGATGAGATTAAATTTAACCAACACACTATATTGACTTAGACAACTGGCCTTTTTTCTTTAACCAAAGATAATCTCAATTAACGTTTACTTAAAAAGTTGCATTTATGCTGCTAATTATTAAGTTCAGTACTCAAAAGAATTACTACTTTTTGTTGCCTACACTCAAAATGTTAAGTTGATGTAATTACTACCGTTATTGCATCAGATCAACACATCAAAATAAAGTTAAAAAATGTAAAACAATACTAGAATATTCAACTTGCAACAATGCATCAAGTAGTTCAAACAGTTGCCTAGAATTATTTTTTAATGAGTGTGAGACACCAACATAGTGATTTTCTTTTCAAAGAGCCTTTGCTGAGTGGTGAATATCTGAATGAACTCTCTGAAGTAGTTTGGGTTGCTGAATGTCATGGAATGAGTGTCTATTTTATTGAGTGTTTGGCAGCTTTTAGTCAAAATGAAGCTTCAAGCAATCATAAGGGTACATGAAAGAACCCCCATGTCTTTTAAGGTCTTTGTCTTTGATCTGTTCAGAGATGCAGACAAGCTGTTTTAGATAAGAGTACAATACAGAGCTCAGGTTCCCATGCAACTTGCTGTATCATCAGACATCTTCTGACAGCTATAAAAGGCTTATAATACAGCTCAACAGACACCCAAATTTGGGCAATGTTGGGCAAAAAGTATGATTGTAGAAGTATCTAAATAGATGCTCTACAGTGTTTGATAAATAAATAAATAACAACACAACACAAATGAAATTAGAAGTTGCAATTTTCTAAATAACTTTATTTAATATACTACTACATTGAATGAATACAGCAACTTTTAGTTTTTTTAAATCTGTTATGGGCCCCAAATATCCAAAAAGGAATTCACTTTGCTGACCTACACATCCAGAAGGCAAATGCATAAAAAACTAAAAAAGTTTTATGTAGATGAAATTAGAGGCTCCAAGTGTTTTTAATACATATTTAATTGTGGAGTGGTGCATAGGAAGTGCAGGGCTTTCTGAAGATGTGGTCATAAATAACAACATGTTCATATAAGTCAGACTGGACAGGAATTCGGACAGAGCTGTCACCTGGTGATGCCTGTTGGGTTAGGAAACAGTAATTAGGCTACAACCGATTCATTACATTGACAGGTTTCAAAATGTAAATCATTTTATTTATTGAATAGTTTTGCTATTATCAAATCTTTAGCAGAAGCTATTTGTCCATCATTTTCTGTAGTAGATCTACATGGATGTCACATGTGTTTTTAACTTTGCTAAAAATCGCTTACCAGATGAAAATGTTGCCTTGTCATAGAGCAACATGCTAAAGAAAGATAATACTTATAAGAAAAATATGATTCCTTTTTATGTACTTTTTATTATAAAAAGTTTGTTAACAGTATTTCCACACTGAACTTTTACAGACATTGTGATACTTTTATTATATTATTAAGAAAATAATCTTTTGCAGGGTAATAACATCAGTTGCAGTGTGACTTTAAAATATGGATTCTATATGGTGTCTCCACCAAGAATAAATAAGATCTTAAGCCAGCTGTGATCCCTTTTTAAAGGGTATAAGAGGATTTAGGAGGGCTGAGGTTTACTTGGTTTTTATACCTTTACATTTAATTTGCCTGGTCATCTCATTCACTGTTTTTACCTTCAGAGCACAACACGAATAAATGTGGTTTACAACCCCCCAAAAATTAAATGAAAGCATTAGCTGTTGATTTATAGGCACTGGTTATCAAACTAAACCTCTAACTGATATTTTAAAGAAACAAAAGAAATATACAAAGAAAACAATTTTTTTAAAATGGTCACAACACCATAAATCTTGCAGGGTGATAAAAAAGGAGAAATAAACAAAACAAACAAACAACCAAACCAAACCCAGGCATGATTCTGCTGGTTTATCTGAAGGAATGCATCTACATGGGCAATGAGGTCATGCCTGGTGGGGGCCTGAGGTTGGATTCTGGGTGCTCAGGCGGTTTCAGTGTCTGGGTTCTTTAGCCTCCCCTCGTTTTTTAATAGCTGGCCTGGTCGGGGTGTGCTCGACCACAGCAATACTCGCCTCTGCCATCTCGCCCTCAACAAGGCAGCCTGGGCGAGTTTGTGTTCAAAGAGGCCGGTCTCCAGCAATGCCTCTTTTTCAAAATAGCATGCACTCATAGCCCCTGGGCACACAGGCAAAAAGTAGTGGCACAGGTTCTGGGACTGAATTTGTGGTTCATTCTAAGCCTCTCTGTTGGATATTTAAAAAAACTGGGACAAAAATGCTACCCAGGTGCATATAAAGTATCTCTCAATTTCACATGCGGGCTATTGGAATAATATGGCATGTTATACTGTGGTGACTTTATTTTGGACCATATAAACTAATATGCTGGTGGCACTTAGCAATTATAACAATACCATGAATGTATATAATGGCTGTACAGGGGAAAGTGTTTAATTAGTTTATAGGCCCTAATTAATTCTACATACTTGTTAACAAATACTCTAACACAGTTTAAAATTGTTTAAAAATGGTTAGGTATCTTAAATAGTTTTCTCATAGGTGTTAAATGAAAGCAAAAGTAAAGTAAAATTGACATAAGCTGTTGAGTTCAGCACTGCTGAGCTGTGCCTTTCTGGTCCTGTTCATATCAAACATTCTCACCTCTGGGTCAACATTCAGGATTTTTTTGTCTTCTTTGTTCTTGAACAGCAAACCACTTAGACTCTCTGTGATCACCTCATAGTTTGAGCTGGCATTATATTTAGCCACTTGTGTTTCCCAGTTGTAGAAGCTAAAAAAAAAAAGTAAAAAAAGAATTCTGATTATAACAAGGTTTTGTTTAAAAAAAATCTTGTTATAATTATTGCAATTTACATGAGTGAAACAGTTAAATAATCAGTAGAAAAAATGTGGTGATTGGTCATTTTTTCTTATATTTAGTCAGCTTGTTTCCCTGGGCAAAAATAAATATAAATTGACTTGTTGAATTTGAGTTGTTACTTTGAAAGGTACCAATCTGACTATTTAGTATTTGATGTGCCTGCTGTTTCATTTACTCATGTCTTTCCCCTGAATACAGAGACTATGGCATATTTATTTGAATGTAATCAGGAATGGGTGTCCCACTTTGAAGATCTGAGTTTGTGCATGAGCTTTCACAAAAAGTGAGACATTCCAGGCTAAAAAAAACACTTTCTTACATCTACAAGCAAGACAAATCTCCACAAAATGTTTCTCTGTTTGCACCAATCAGTGTTATTTTTGAGCCACTCAGAATGGCACAGATAACAGATCTGAATGTAACTGACGCACATGGTGAACAATACTGAAATACCTATAGAGGCCATTGGAACAGCCTGGTCCAAAAAGTGACTGTCTGGCCCATGTGAGTGGTTCTCATCAAGCTGCTGTGAGACAGCTGCTTTGCAGAAACACAACTCCAAATGTCACACTCTGAGGGCTGCTCAAATGGACCTCAGCTTTTCTAAAGCAGTAGTTTGTGGTCCAGGAACAAAGTTGGACTTTGGGGAGAGGCTCTTTATAAATCTGAGGGGAAGGCACACGGGTGCAAGAGCTACATAATAGTAAGCACATTATTCTCTATGATGATAACGCTCTAGATATGAGCCAGAGCTCTATACGCTGATGCTGTTGCTCAACAGTCTAATTTACTGTATGACCTTTGACCCCACAGATATAAATCACTGAATGATTCTATATGCAAAAACATTGAGGTATTATTCTCATTTGCTGATTTGAAGTTAGGAAGTATTTGGTTTAGGAGCAATCCCTGATGCAGAATAAAGACATGGATATTTACTAAAATATTTTGTGGTTGCTTGGACATTTAACCATTTAAGATTTATATCATTTAATCTAATTTACCAACAAAAACTCTATTGATAATATCTAAAGATGATTAGATAAGTAAATATGTTATTGGGACTAAACTAATTTAAACCCATTTTCAGGGTTTGTCACACAACATTCTGAGTGGAACTTCAGGAACATAAGACGAAAGTAGTGATTGGAGTAGTATTGGTTTCCTCACAACGCTTGAACTGCATTAGCTTTTTCCTGCACACCCAGCACTTCTCAGCAAGCTTTATCTTATGCCTATAACATCTGGAAACAAACCCAGTTTACCATAATTTATTACGAACGGCACTGTGCACAAGAGACGGAAAAGACACCTCAGACTTTCCTGTCCGCCACTTTCTGTTAAGGTGACCAGAAACCATAGTGCTGGTCACCAAAGCAAATAAATTTGTGCCTGAAATGAAAAGCCTGCGTAATAAGATAAACAAAAAGCAATGGTCCGAACTAAACATTCTCACATTTTGCATCACAGGAAAAACCTTCCGTTACCATCGGAGCAGCTGCCCTTACGGTAAACATGGCAGCCCCTCACAAAGAGCCACATTCTGTAAGAAAATCCAGCGATGCATGAAATCACAGGTTCTGTTTACATTTTGGATCAAAACTTCTAGTGCTAAATGGAATGTTCTTGACAAAAAATGGAAAGGCTTCTATTATCTTCTTTCCATAGGGTTTATAACATTGCCAGAATGAAACATTTTGTGAAGGACTAGCTTGATAGGATGCGTATTCACTTCCTCCTTTTTTAAATAAGGTTTGACAGCATTTTCTGTGTCTATTTATACTGAAACGCCATATAGCAATTAGCATTTTTGGGTTGACCACTTTTATGCATTGGTGAACCACTTACTTTTGGTCAAAAAACAGGACAGATGTGAGATATTTTAACAGAGAACATGAAACATGAGATGGTCAAAAAATGCTCCAGAGCCTTTAAATTTTCAAGTCAGAGGAAGTCGGAAGACTGACATGGACTCTCTAAGTGCTTATCGTTTTGTGACTGAAAACACACGATCGAGGCAACACCTGTCATTTGGACATGTTCATTGACCCCTTTTGTCTCTTAAGAGATGTCATATAGCAACCTACAACCCTTAATAGTCACAGTGCAGCTGGATGGCACCCCACCCACACTAACTTGCAAACGTGTGAAAAACCTGGGCTTTGTGGAAACAATTACCATGTTAATAATAGTCCTTACCATTACACTATACAATACTGACAGAGAAAAGGATGTTTGTATATTTCACTGCTCCATGGTTACTGTACTAAAGCCTAATGGAGTGTTTTAGGGGAAACTCCACCAGTTATGACTGTATGGGTCAATGACAAAAAAAAACAGCTTTTAGTGAATAAAATTTTGGTGTCTGGTTTGTTACCTACAATAAGATTATTGAGACAAATTTCAAAGTCTCTTCTCAAAGCACATCCAAAGAAACCATCAAATCATCCATACAGAAAAGTAAGTCAAAAGCCCAATTGTTTTGAGAAGCCAAACTACTCCTGATGCAATTACAACAAATAAGTTTCTTTACATTTTTTTGGTTAGCTCATCTGTAAAATGTATATACTAATGAACTAGCAGACTTGATTAAATTAAACCTTGGCAATCACTTTAAATCACTTTACACTTGTGTCAACTTTACAGTTACAATATCAATACATAAGAACTTTATGAGAATGTGTTTCTCACATGAGTGTTTTTTGTGTAATATGGAATGTTCATGCTAAAAATGACTATCATCTATCATTCTGTACATTGCACATGCACACAGAGTCTTGAACACACAAGTATTAAGCCACTTCTATCAGTATCAGATGTAGTATATTGACGTGGTCTGGTATCTGCTATACTGGCACCATAGATAACTGCCATCCACAGGTAATTCTTTGTATGTACCTGTGTGCCAGTCGTCTAGCATCTCAATGTTAATTAGAGCAACATCCTAAAAACTCTAAAACTGTCCCTGTCTTTATATTTCTGTCAAGAAATTGAGGAAACTGCTTTGTTACAACTAGAGAATTAAGGTCAGACAGTTGTTAGGTGAATTTCTCTCTCAGTTTCCTTGGACAGTCTTTCTTAGAGGAATGTGAGTGTCCTCAGCTGGTGGCCATGACTTTTTTACTCTTTATTTTTGTGGTGAGGCAGTCAAAGTCTGTCAGCTGTGGTGTGGATTCATGCATCTGTACGGGAAGAACACAGCATCTGCTCCATCTTAGTGGCAACCACAAGCACTGCCTGTTATTGTTCCCGTGAGAAGGATAAGAGAGAGAGAGAGAGAGAAGCAAGGAGAGAGAAAGGAACTAAAACAAAAATAGGCAGAGATGTGAGGGCACTTTAGTGTATTTCCTTTGTATACTCTGATTAGAACTGAAAGCTAAGATGTGGATAAACAAACACACTTAAATTAATGCCTTTTCTTTTAATGCCAAACACATCACAATATATGCAGGCTTACCTTAAGTATAAGTTTTATAAAGCACTCATTCAGTGCTAATTATATTTTTTCAGAAGGTCTTAATTTTAATCTATTACAACAATATTTTTATATTTACCTATTAAGGTACCAGAACAGTATTAGTTGTACATTACCGTATTACCAGTACAGTATTAAGGTGGATGTTGAATGTCAGAATCTTTAACTTTGTAGGTTATTTAAAGGCTGTAATTCCAAATGCACATCCACACGCCTCTTTAATGTATTGGCCAGGTCGGAAAGCAGACATGTGTGCTATTCACAATTTATGAACAGGAAGTCTGTTTTGTCCTCATTGTATTTATGGAGTGCATTTCCTCCTGATGTCTTTTCTGCCTTCCAATGCCTATTTTTCCATTTTTTCCTGCTTACATACATACAATACTAGTATGACAACTTCTGACCTTTAACAAATTCAGCAGCACATTTACTAGAACAGTAGCCACTGAAAATCATGTAACATATGTCGTAATATAAGCAGGCTTACCTTAAGTCAGTTGGTCTTGGCAAAAGCCTTCTCTTTCCGTTGAAATATGGTTCAAAGTCTTCGGTTTTTAGTCGGTGGGAGTAGTCTATATACCCAGATATTTCCTGTCTATGAGAATTTTGGTCCCTTATGAAAATGATGGACTGCAAGAAAAACAGGAGGACATATTGTATAAATAATCTGAAGAATATGATATCTAAAGAAACTAGACAGAGGAGGGATATAAATCATTGTAAAAGAGAAGATATGAGTTTTCTGTTACAAATGCACTGTTCATGAAAATGTGTAACACAGTCTATACCAATGAATCAAATTGCAAAAATGATGCATTATGGATGTATTGCCAGAAGACAATATTCCTTGTCTAATTCGAGAAGTGAAGAGTACAGTCATCAGTTGTTTTGTCTGCATGATAATGATGAAAGAATCCCTTCCAACAATCTGGTGTAAAAAGAGTCTTTGTTTTGGCTTGTCTGTTTACTTCTAAGAGACAGCGACAGACACACTTCCTTTATGACATCTTCCATTTTTTTTTTTGATAACACAGTCACTGATATCACATTTGTATTTCTGTAAGATCCAGGCCTTCCATGTGTGGATTTCCCCTCACATGTGCAGGATAAAAGTGAGATAACTAGCACTGCAGACGTTAGATGCTTTAAACAGATGCTATCAGGTTCACAGCTGGCCAGGGGCTCATCCAGCTACCTTATCTGTGCCTTTGGCACTCCCCCATCAACCTTGAAAAGAAATCATCAGTCGAGGGCCAGAAACTACAGTGGGTAGAGCACAGCGCATAGATCACCTTTTGATTGTAAAAGAGGAATCAAAAACCTCTAAGCCCACAGTCATAGCACGGTGGAAAGCTTTCCACTCGCCCTCATAAGTCAGCAGGCAAAGTGATAAAAAACAGGTCTGTGGAACTGCTGTCTGTTTCCATTCGCTTTCGTAGCTTCACAGAACAGGTGTTGTCCTCTCACAAAGTTTCCCCCTTTTACAGCTAGGCTCCCTCTTGTATCTGATGTAGGACCAGTCTCGTGAGCAAACATTACTACTTCTGTTGGCACTTTCCATAAATATGGCACAAAAAGTCTGAAACCTTAGAAAAACTAAATAGCATGTGAGCTGTTTTATTTTGACATTTATTAAGATAAATGTACAGCAATTTTAGTTAAATGTACAGCTGTTTTTTAACCACTTTTTGCAATCCTGTTACAAAAATACAAGACAATATGTCTTAAAAATAATAAAAAATACAATAAATGAAAGTGCAGAATTAGCCCTGAATTAGGTTTTTAACAAAATAAGCAATTTGCTAGGTGCCAAATTATAATTGTATTTTTGTACATTTTCTTATAACTTTAATAACCGTGTTAAATCATGAAGAATGCTGTCAATACTAAATGTTAAATAATAAGAGTCAAACGCTGTGACCACATCATGATTTTAAACAAATCCACTGTACCAAGACTAGAGGTAAAAATATGTTTTTCTGTTTCCTCCAATGTTAATTTTGGGGACTCAATGGCTGTTTGCATAGCACCTCTGTTGATCAGTCTCACATTAAATGAGACTGTATGTGACGTTGAAAACGACTGAACTGGTTTTAGCACTGGTCTGCTTGTCGCATGAGGGTGTTTCCTCTGGTAGGATTTACCATTGACACATGTATTTCAGGGGTCAGACGTGTGCGTCAGGGCGGTAGAGTGGTACTCTCTCAGATGGACAACAGAAGAAAGCAGGGCCTCTCCGGCCTGCATGAGAACAATCCTGCACTGTCAGGGAGGCTTGCAGGTGTCTAAGGGTGTCAGCTGGCCTCTGTTTATTATTGGTGGGCTGTGCTTTAGGTGGAATCCCAGGCCATCACTAACAACTGTGTAAATTTGTCGGGGTAATGAAAACATGACCTGGATGAGAGGAATGCTTGAGGTCGGAGTCGTTTTTT
>JAZGTK010000023.1:13684-179255 GCA_036877625.1 Ambastaia sidthimunki | reverse complement strand
GATGCTTATTTGACTTGGAAATGACATGGTGAGGCTTGTGTAATAGATGCAGTGGTGAGTCCAGATGTCCTGAGGTGTTCTGCTTCTGTTGGGATTGACCAGAACTGTATTTGGCCTGTAGAACACACTAAGAGGGCCTGGAAGTGTTCTACAGGGTCACAGAACTTCAAACAAACATCCTCTGCACTGGTGCCATGATGCACGTCGTTTTTCCTTATTCAGTCAGTAAGATGTTCCACTAAATGCTGGTCTTACATTATCTCAGGGCTAAGGAAGCACAAACACAATATGCAAATACATACACTTACTGTATATGTTCTGTGTATGTGCGTATATATATATATATATATATATAGTATCTAATATAATAGGTATCTTATTGATTTTTTAAAAATTGTTATATAATATATATTGCAAAGTCTTTTACCAATGTTGAATTAAATTTAAATTTGGGACATATATGGATGAGAGTTTAGATCGCAGGTGACATGTATCAGTTAATGTGTTTAATAACAGAAATGTCTGACCGTTTGTAGTTGGCCAGCCAGAGGATCACTTTTCAGCATGCTCACAGTCTGTGGCCATTATCTCCATGCAGGACAGAACCGCAAACCCAATACAGCAAATAAATCGAATTTGGCACAAAGCATCAAAAAGTTCTTTGACAGACTTGAGTTTCTGTGAAAATATATGCAATACGATTGAAAATAATCAAATGATGCTGCTTTTCTTTTTCCTCATAATCACAGGGTGTGTCAGAAGACAGATGTCTTGGCACAGGAAACAAGAATGCACAACTTAACCATACAGAAAGACTGGTCGCACGCTTTGGCAGCTGGACATTCAAATCTGGATTTACTTAAAACATTTCTAAGCTCTATAAGATCACATGACTTTTAAAAATAGTTTGAAATCTATTCAAGAGCAAAATTTGAGACAAAGAAAAAAGAGAGTAATCAAGTCAATTTGAATTCAAAGCAGGTGGTGGAACTGTGACAGGACTTTTTGGAAATACAGAAATAGGGTTGAGTCGAGCTGTGTGGTTGAGAGAAAAAAATGTACTTCAAAAATGCCCTTCCGAAAAAAGGAGGAAAGGAAAAAATAAGGTTGTTTATAAGGGAGATGGGATTTAAGCAAATGTTTACTCGTGTGCTCGGCTTTTCCAATCATAAACATAGCGCTTGGGTGTTTGTGCAAGAAAATAAACAGAGCTTTAGCAGGTGTCCCCTGAACCATCTACCAAATACCCAGAAGTGAGCTGGTGTTCCACTCTGAGGGTCGAAACGCAGCGCATAAACTGTGAACGTTGTCAAGAGGGCAGGAAGTGAGGTGCTCAAAATGCTAAGCAGAAAGATTGTCTTGGACTTCACTTTGCACGAGCAGAATCCAAACCACTAAACAGGCGGCTCAAACATTCATTCAATTAAAAAGAACTCACATCGAAAAGGTTGGAAAATGCCATCCTTTTTCCTTTTTTATAAAACACATTAACACGTTCATATTTTGATCTGTTTGGATTGCTTGGATAGTTTAGCTAAATATTGGATTCCTTGCTAGGGTGGAGATAGCCTGACAGTAAAAAAAAAAAGCCCTAATAACCCAAATCACTACATTGCGTTAGCAGCGCAAAGATTGTGGGTTCGATCCCAGGTAATGCAAAAAAAATTTATACATTGAATTCACTGTACGTCACTTTGGATAAAGCGTCTGCCAAATTAATAAATGTAAGTATATATTCCTAATATTTAAACAAATCAGATGATCCATTTGATTTGTTAGGAGTAATATGAGCTAATGCATTGAGTTTCAACAAGCTTAAATTGTTCAATGCTTAAATGCAATCTGCAAACATTCCAACTCAAGTATTTCTTATAGAAACTACACCAAATTATGCATATATTGGAGGAGCCACAGATTTAACAAATGACCACAGCAGGTGGACAATGAAGTAATGGAGTAAAATGGAGTAACGTAATTAAATACTAGGTTCAGAGATTTGTATAGATGAAGAGATGCCCCATATCCCCTGTTAAAGGAAAAGTTTCCTAAATTAAGAGAATTACAGCTTCAAAAACTAAGCACTTGGGGTCAACAAAAGTGTCAGCACACAAATCAGTCAAGTTTAAGTCTCTTTTGAGATTTTCTACACTGTTGTGACTACACACAGACTTCCCCAGCAGTGCTACTGCAACCATTTTCCACATTCTTTTTCCTTCCAAGTTACTTTGGGGAAAATGTAAGTTTATCTGAAACATGTGCAGAGCTGTATGGCCCTCAGGGACTTTACAGACTTCCATATTTGTGAATCTGTGAGAAACCTTTCCAAAGACTGACATTTATGGATTAAACGCTCATCAAATTTATCAGACACTCTCTTTTTCCTAAGTCATAATATTTTATGCTTCTTACACATTGTTGGGTAATATAAAACTCAGACATGAAAAATGACATTTTTAAGGAAAGGCCACGGACAACTTACATTTTCACACAATGAAAGAAATAGGTTTTGCTTCTTGTTAACTTTAGTTAGTTAAACCGAAAGCAACACAGCTTTTAACATTTTGTTGAAGCCTAAATTCACTGTGTCCACAAGTAAATGCATACAAAGTTCATATAACAAAAAAATCTGTCCAAAAGCATTTTTTGGTCAAAAACACTTTGCATGGAGTATAATTAGTTTAATTGAATATTTGTATTTTTTGAATTTGTTTGACTGCTCTAGCTTTGAGACTTCACATCTATATGTCACATTTTTCAGTATGCTTTGTGCATCAAATGACAAAGTTTGAGGGCTTACATAATCTCCTCGATCACACTGTTTAACATAACACAGCCTGCATTTGCAAAGGTACTGAAAATTTGCCAGAATCAGGCAGGCCCTCTTGTGTAAACCTGGATTCTTTTTTGCAAACTAATGTAGAATTCTTTTTTGGCTACAGAGGAAAACAATATTGTTTGTAAAGCCTGTCTTTATTACTGAAGGCCACCACCTGCACAAGAGCATAAAGCAAAGCAAAGGTGAACCAGAGGTGACCGAACACATGCAAAAATGCTAAACCTCAAACCATGACAAACGGTAAGCCTATGCACTGCATGGAAAAAATAGCATTAAATATCATAGTTTCGAAATACCATGTTTGTTATCAGTTGGGGTCTCATTAACTAAACATATTTTTCAGTTTACGTAATTAGCAAATAAACACTCACTTTTCCAAACATAATTCATAATAATACGGCACTTTTAAAATATTTCAACACACATAATTGCACTTTACAGTTAATTTATAATAGAATGAATGAAGCAAATAATATTTTTTGTGTAGTAATTAGATGTGACAACATTCTTCCAAACGAAATCTCACACGTGTTGTCTTTGCTGGTTCAGGTGCACATGACCAGCTGTAGTTCTGGGATTTGTCAAGTGGCCTTTATCTAGATGGGAAAACATTGTGTTTAAGAATCTGAATGTATGCCTGAGACATGACCTGTTTTCATTATAACCTCCCTCTTGATTTTCTAAAGGATGATGATACATACTGGGTTCTGTATTCCAGTTGGTTGTAACAAAGCAACAAGACCTTTGCTGAACATTTACTTAACAATTCACTTCTGCTGAATTTGAAGGTGTGTTAAAATCTGATCTTTCGGTCTCTGACATCTGCAGTGCTGTTGCTATGGTGTTTAACCTGGTATAATATTACAAGTTTCAACTACTGTTGAATCAAAGAACTGGAGGAAAGTCTGATGCAATTGACCTCAAGATTTCTATGAATGGAGTAGAATTATAAATGAGTCAAGTTACTAAATCAACATATTCTAGGGTTAAAACCACAAGCAGCAGCCATCTGTCCCTGCCTGAACATAGCAGGAAATTCTGTGTAAAAATTAAATTCTTCAGCTGAACATAAAAGAAAACATCTTAAAAAAACATCTTTATTTAGGAATGCACAGCCTTCCTGTTATTTAAAAAGAATGCGTTTAATTCAGAGCAGAGACAAAAATGAAGCTTTTTTTATGTTAGTTTGATGTTTTTTACACTCGATTTACACGCAACCGCAGTTCAGAGTTTAATCTGTACATTTCTACCTGTCCTAGCTGAGATAAAGCAGCTCCTTTTGTTAGAGTGACAGGGAGAGAGCGCAATGGAGAACAGCTTTCTGTTAAAAGGATTTTCTGTTAAGCAAATTTTTATAACATATAAATGCTGGAGTTGACAGTTTGTGTATCATGAGATGATTTTAGCCAGTTTGACACTGCATTAGACATGTAACAGTATCAAGTATCATTTTTATATAGCGATAATTACTGTAACTGTTATACAGTATACTATTATACAGCGTTATACAGTATACTATTATACTGTATACTATTATACAGCGTTATACAGTATACTATTATACTGTATACTATTATACAGCATGTCATACTGTATTATCACGGAATCAAATTATATTACAAAACCTGTGTAATATGGTGTAAACAATAACAATACCACGCATGTTCATTAACACAATATATTGTATTACTAAATACTGACGCGTGTCTACACTGTATTTGTATTCAAAGCTCTTGAAAAACATTTGGACACATATCCAGGAGGCATTTCTCACTGTGTAATTTACTTATCAAACAGTGTTTCAAAATAATACTGATTACAGGCTTTGGTGTGTTTATGGGGGCAGCTATCAATCACCACCAGTCAACGATCATTACATTTCATAACTGCTCAGCCTACGTCCTCTTTAACAATACAAGGGACACATTTAATATACTTCACAGTGTGTCTTTTCTGGGCCTCATTCTTCAAAAGAAACTGCAGGCTAGGGTAGACTAAGGTTTAGGGCATTGCAATCATAGTAATTACACAGTGCCTCTGGCCTAACCAAACTTATCATCCTGTAATTAGGAGGGCTAGTCCCAAATGCACCGTGATAACATTCCTGCTTTGTGAGCACTAGAATTCTCTCGTCTGGCCGGTGTGTAAAGGACGGTCTTCTCCACTGCCCTGCAGACTACTGGAATTCTCAATTCAGATGGAATGATACCACTACTGAATTGGCTCAAACCTGGTGGTTTCTCTGTTCAATTGCATGTTTTTACTGCATTTATCTGCATTTACTGCATTTAGTTTACATATAATCAGTGGTGGAAAAGGCAAGATTCACTGAGGGGTCTCTAGTTGGGGACATATTTTAGCATTTTAAACCACAATGCAGAAAATCTCATTATATTTATGCAGAACATTTGCATAGTTTTAAGGCTATTACATAGATAAAAGATAGAAATTGTATTCCCTGGATTCAGTTCCCTGGAGTCCCCCTACGTTTCCAGCCCTGCATATAATGTCACACCTGTAGGTGGTCCACAACGGTAAACACTAAGAAGACAGAGACAGACAGATTGAGAGACAGATTCAAGAAGAAGCTGCTTATAATGTTTAGGCTGCAATGTTCCCTGATCACTTTTGTCTCCCATAACAGTGGTTGATTCATTACAAAATGGACTGAAAAAGAAAACCGTCTTCGTTGCAGATGATATCTGACAGTTTGGGACACTTTGATCAGAGGGACGTGTGATTATGAAATGTCACGGGAGGTGTTAAAAACAGCCCACACAGGTGCAGGCTGACTTTTTTTCTAGAGCAGAGGAGAAGAGAGGGATAGGAAAGGAGAAATAACAATAAAGGGTAACAGGGTGTTGTCCTGCTCTGCCTCAGTAAGAACACACACAAAAACCCCAGAGAAGCAATTATTTCTCCTTCTTTTTCCTGGAAAATGCTTCATTTGTGCAGTTCACGTAGCACTGTGTAAAGGGTTTAACATACTCCTCTAATTCACACATTTTAACTGGCTGTATGGCTTCTGGAAACCACCCACTGGAGTATTTCATTCGTTTTGAGATATTCGCCCATAACAAAGCTGAAGGGGAAAGTTACAAAAGGAAATAATGTCTGCTTGAGAAAACATTATTTTATACTTCATAAGCATTTTTAACAACTAATGTATTTTGATGAACAGAGTGCTAATTTATACAAACTGGAGGTTTTGGCTTTAAATTGTATTATTTAAGTCATAATGTAACCCTTAAAAATACATTAATATAGGTTAGTTATAGTAACAAGCCCTCCTTGTTAACTTAATTACTGTCCTGCTTAATAGTGCAGAACTGTCTGCCCTCGTTTGCTAAAAGTGTCATTTTTGTGGGTGCCGAGCTGGTTTAAAAATAAGCCACATGCAAGTTTATCCAGCATGGGTAAACTCATCTTTGATGTTCTTGACCGTAAATGACACAATAGTGATGAAATGGGGTTGGGTGTTGTGATATTTACTGTACTGTTAGAGGTTAAGGAATGCTTTTCATCTGCCTATTTGGGCCTGAGGGATTCATTTGGGGAATGTTAGGACTGTATTCAGAGTGGTCAAGTCATTTGGCTGTGAACAAAGATTATTACAAGCTATGGCATGGTGTAAACCCTGTGTGATTACGGTGATCGCAGACTATGGCCAGAGGGATTATGGAAATCTGCAGTAAAATCATTTTTCATTTGTCTGTGCTGTTTATATGCAGTATATAATTAAATAGAGAAAAAAGAGAGAAGAGAGAGTGTGTGTGTGTGTGTGTGAGAGAGAGGGAGAGAGAAGAGAGAGAAGGGAGAGAAAGAAAGAAAAAGACAAATATTAAAGAGGACAAATGATGCATGACTTCAAAGCTCTGGGTGGAGTGTAATGTGTTATTTCCTCTCTAAAATGTTTATATCACTGTGAACTTAACCAGTTGTGGAAAAAATAACATTTATTCCTTTTATGTCAAGCATCATTACCCATTATGTTAAAACGTCTTGATAAGACAAGAAGATCTGATAACAGGAAAAATAACCCCCACTGAACTTGTGTTTGAAAACACCTAAAAGATGTCCTGCCTTTTGTCTCTTTATTATTAACAAGTCTCCTAAGAACTTTAAAGACAATGTATTTAAAAGATTAGCATTTATTATAGTACATTTTTCCTCACTGTTACTGTTGTTTAACTTACAATTCAAGATCCTTTTTTCCATTTCTGTCATTCTTGAATCTCAAAAATTCTTTAAATTATTCACCAAATTAGTCAACCTCATTTTCTTAAACTCCTAAAAAAAAAGTTTAAAGCTCTAATTACCAAACCTGCTATGCAGCATGAAGCAATGTTACCTCAGGGACTTTTTCCGGCTGTGTGTTCCCTTATTTACTCTACAACTGTGTCAAAGAGACTTTAGAATTTCTTTGCAGTCAGAACAGACTCCGCTTCTCATAAGTAGTTCCTACAGACCTGCTGCTTGCATTTCCAAATTGGTTCCAATTATGTGGCACAATCTCTGTATAATAATTCCTCTGTATATAATGTCAATTTTATTCCAAAACACCACATGCTAAATCACACTGAAATAACAAAACAGACTTACCAAATGTTAAGGTAGGGAGAGAAAAGATGCTTGGAAATGAAAGTAGCATAAGGATCCAATATGCATGATTTTAACACTCTGATGGGAAGATGAGATTTTCTTGAGTGTGTTTGCTGACCATCTGTAAATACCTTTACAGTTTGTCATAAAGCTAAAATGCCTTCAGTTAAGCATAGGGTTACATTCCCTGGACTGCATGTGGTTTTTGTGCTATTTATATTTACTTGGTGAAACAGAGCAAGTGGCATGATAGTGTGAATGCTGGCATGGCGGCTTTTGATGACTTATGGTCATATCTGCTTGTGTGGCACAATATGTAAACGCAGTTCAAAACCTTGTGAAAGACTTGTGTGAAGATAGTATGTATTTAGCAGTAATACTACTGCATAAAAGACATATGTGTTTTCATATCACTGAAAGAGCAGAAAAGATAAGCTTTCTTAAATAAAACTTACAAATAGATACAGTGGACATACTGCATATACCCTATAGCCATGTAAACGGGTATGTTTAAATTGCAATATCTACAGATTTGTCATTGTTTTGATGTTTACTCTGAGTGAGTCATTAACTCACGTTTGACGTACACTTTGTCCAAAGCAACTTACAGTGCATTCAGACTTTATTTATAAATCTGAGTAAGAAACCCTCATTATTATACTTATTTATTTGTGTTTATTTCTGTCATGATATGTAATTATGTCCTAAATCTTATATATAATATATATGACATATATAATATACATGTTGCCTTCTAAAAACAGGATTAATATTTCTCAATTCCTGTAAGTAAATAGATGTGTAATGCATTGGCAAAAATTAGACAGACAAGAAGATAAAATCTACCCAAACAAACTGACACAAACTAAATTTTATTGAGTAGATTCTATCGGTTATTTTTTACAGTGCATCAACAAGTGACTCACAAAAATAGAAGATAAAAAAAATCTTATTTGTCTGCGTAAGTGCCTGCAAATGTGGTAACATTTTATTGGAGGCTAAATACAGATAATAATTTCAGTGGTCAAAAACAATTTAACAAATGAAAGACCTGTTACAGATTGCTTCTTAGCTTGGTAATTATAGGTTAGGAGGACAAAAATAAACAGTAGCGAGACAAGGTTATGATTAGACCTTTGAAAAGCATGATAGGCTTAAGAAGGAAGACAACTTTGCCCTGTATTTAAGACTGAATCCATTACTTTACTCAACTTGGCTTTTTCCTTTGAGTAGAAATCACTTTCAAACATATTGAGGTCTTCCTGTATCTCAATTGATAACGCATTGCGTCACCAGTGCAAAGGTTGTGGGTTCAATTCCCAGGGGAGCACATGTAATGCTAAATTGTATACCTTGAATACAATGTAAGTCACTTTGCCAAATGCATGAATATAAATATATGGTAGGAAACAAAACTGATGGTGAGCCATATGGCACAATATGAGTCTGCTGTAATGGACTGACATTGTCTTGAAAACATAAGGACATGAACAACCTATATTAGCACTGTGACTAATGGGTAAACCAGGCTAAACCTCACCGACCACAACCACAGCTGAGTTTATCACCACCATCCATTACAAAGGACAGAGGACTACGGTCTAAGGTGACCATTTAATTTTAGGCTATTCTATATTACATGCATTATGCATATTCAAAAAATATATAACTTAAGTAGTTAATTTTGTTTAGAAGGAAAATGTGCAATTTATTTAAATTTACATAAACAATTTAAAGAGTACTGTATCAAACTTGCTATTGTGCTATGAATATTATATATTCCCTCCATACAAATATGGCACTAGAAAACTCCTACGTATGCATTAGTATCCTGCAATATTGTTTAAAAAATAATATTTATTCTAGTTTGTCATTTGTATTGTAAACAATTTCCATTCGTTTTTGTGTCATGTTCAGACTATATGTACACATTGGCGTTCTGTGGAATTAGCCTGATTTACATGATGTGAATTGTATACTTGTTAAAATCTCTGCACAATGTGTGTTGTCCAGCCCGTAAAGTAGTGATGCAAAATATTTTTATCCTCTGAAGTTTACCTACAAGCCACAGTATGCCGATCCATAATGGCCGCTAAAAGCTAAAAAGCACCGAACTGATGCTTGCAGTTAACTGCACTGAAAGTTTTCTAAAGGGCTTTTTTTGTTTGAGTTAAGAAATCATGTTAAACCTTTGGTTATTTAGTTGCTTTTACGTGCCATGCGGGTTTCCGGAGTAAGGAGTAAACACGGAATAATCCAATAACTTCGTTTAATAAAGATATCCAAAACGATACATGGAAAGCAGGAAGCAGACAAGGAATATGGAACACCTAACTCCACATGCACCTTTACAAAACGTAGACCGGACAAAGAACGCTAGACTAAACAAACTTATATAGGAATACTAATTAAACAATGACAGGTGAAGGTGATTAAACATAACAAGAACAGGAAAACCAAAAAAGGGCATAACCAAGGGTGAAACCAAATGACAGTTCACAGGGGGACGTAACAGTTCCTGGCATCACATTTATTCATTTAAATTCAAGATCAAGTACATGCCAGAACAAAATCCTGGAACACGATGTTACACAAATGAGTAACAATATGCCTCAGCAATTATATACAGTAAATGAATAAGACATGCACACACATGCAGCACACACACAACCTGCTGCCTGAGGAGACCAAAACCATCTGTGAGACTCCCAAAATGTTCAAGGGTAAAGCATTACAGAAATTATTTCTTAAACAAATTGCACCTGCAGCCTCAAAGCACTGTGAAAACTGTAACTTCTAGCAACTGTAATTTGAAAGCTATTTTACATTTGTTAAAATGAATTGCCTGTTGCAAACTCTGTTTTCTTTGAGCTTGTCCTGATGCAGCATTCCCTCCTGACTATCCTGGACTTCTCCAATGTAAGTATCACAAGCTTCCTTGTGCTGATCATGTGCTAAACAGGAAGTCACTGCTATTGGATTGAATGCAATAATAGGATGTTCTGCTTGCCTGTCAAACTAGGTATGTGTTCATGTGTTTTTGAGGATGTGTGTCATTGGAGAGCATTCTGAAGGTAGGGTGAGACCTTATGCTTTTAAAGCTAGCTTGCTATTTCTAGCCTCCAAGAAATTGCCTATTCTACCTTTAAGTGTTTATTGGAAGAGTTTACTGTAAAACATTGAAATTGTAAACATTACGGACTGAAAATTTTCACACCCTACACCACCTCTCCTTGGCAACTTCATGAAAGTAGTGATGTACTATTCTAATTATTCTTCTAAGCTGGATCTTTGCTGATATGGTTCATAACATTGGTGTGAATGATTTAAATAAGAATTAAACTCATTCGGTTATTAAGTTAACTTACAGACTCAATGATCCAGCAATGGAGGTGAATAATTCACAAAGCTATCACATGGTCACTTGGAATACAGTGTATGCGTCATATGAACTACGTCATGCTACTTTTGTTATAGTTCTTTTCATTTTTTGTTAGCTTAAAAGGTTCAGTTACAATTCATTTGTATTGCACAATTCATTGTAACTGCAAAAGGTTTTTAAACAAATTTATAAATGAATTGGTTGCTGGTAGAATTTATTCTTGTATTAAATGCACACATAGCTGTTTGCACAAGCTCAAACGTACAGAGAATGTTTAAAGAACTGCTGTATACTCTAGCTCCAAATTAGGTCAAAAAGTCATGTGTACCTCTGATGTGAGGTCTAATTTAGCCAATTACTCTGTTAAAACAGGAGTTTAAAAGATTTTGCAGGTTTAAAGGTTTATTTGAGATACATTTCACTCATGATAGATTATCCTTACATTGTAATATATGTCAAAGTAAGCAGGATTTGAGCTGTTTTGCACGGTAAACTCTCAAGTTTCTCCTTTCCTACTCTGGTACAACGCTGGAACTGTGTTATTCTAAGAACTCTCATCCATGACACCTGTCAAGAGACCTTTGCTGTTGTTGGCCTCATCGCTACAAGCCTGTCCAAGACAAATATTATTGCCCCACCACTTTGCAGGACTTTACTATATCCCTGCCTCTTAAGGCAGGCGGGTCAAGAGGTTGGAAAATGAATGGCACGCTGCATCCATACACTCTGGAAAATGACAAAAACACAAGATACATTTTATCTCGCACCAGCTAAGTGGGACGTCAAGAATTAAGGGCTTTTCTTGCAGCACAACACAAACAGGCCACTGTTATCTGCAGCACTGCTCCAACCTCATGTTCCAAAAGTAGGATCAAAGTGGATGACATAAGCCATTACACCCTTTTGAGAAGTAAAATAAATGCACGCGAGGGCCTTTATCAAAGGCTCGCCTGTTTAAAGATGCTGATTAAAGCCCTGCAGACTTTTTTCCATACTCCATAGGGAGATAGGTGTACAAACATGACACTGTTTGTATTGGCCTGGGAATCTAGTATGACGCTCCCTCAAGATTGATCATAAAAGCAGTTTCTCTGATTCATAATGGGGAAGAGGCTTCAGTGTTTTTTCAACACATTGTAAGTCTGTCAAATACTTCAGTGGCAAAAAAAAATATATATATATATAAAATGTGTATATATACAGTAACAGTCAAAACATGTTATTAACTTAAAAATGTTATTAAACAATTATTTTTGTACACAAAAATGTATTGTGCAACAAACATGTGGTAAATTATACAATTTTTAAATATTACTTAAAGCTTCTAATCACTTTAAATAATTATTTGTATTAATAATTAATAAAAGACAGGTGGCCTAAGGCTCATGCAGCTGTGAAGAAGTCGTCCCGTCTTGCTCACTCCCTATTTTCCTGTACTAAGCATCAAGCACTGCTGTGAGCCAATTTGTTTTAGATGTTTTCTTGTTTGCTTCATTCATGTGTCTCACATCTGCTCGCTCACTTGTTGATTGCTAGGCTTCCAAATGTCCATATGCAGGCGTAGTTCATTTTGTAGTAAAGTTCATTTACACAGGCATTTACACTGGCTCATTTTTGATAGGACAGCTATCCAATCAGTAACCAGTATTGAATGACCAAGTGTAAACACCCCTCAAAGACCTTGTTAAATAACCTTGTTTGGACACTGTCTTCTCTCACTTGTTTCTTTCTTTGCCTCATTGTTCACATTGCAAACCGCAAGTCATGCCGAATAAAGGAAACTGCAAACAAACACAGTACTTTGGACATAAGTAAGATGCAGACCAAATGGGAATCTGAAGCCTTGTGTTCACAACAGTGCGATTCATGTTGAATGAGCACTACGGAGTGACAGCAGTCAGAATATGTTTACTTTAGCACGCCTGTCAGTCGCCCACAAAAGACGGCAGGTTGTCTGCTGTCTGAAGACGATGAACAGATTTGAGTTTATCAGGGATGAAGATATATGAGAGCAAGAGACTTGGTATGTATGGTGATATCAACATTGCCAGATGGTGACTGGAAGAGGGAAGCTGATAGGAAGTTGAAATTCAAGAGAACAATGATGACATTTTCTAAGAAACATAGGAGAAGAAAGACTTAAACAACACCACTGAGAATAAGCAGCCATAGGATTTGTGGGTGGATGATGAAATTTTAAAACACTGCAAATAAAACTTTTTTACTTCCTGGTAGCATCAGATCCTTTATTATGTACACACACACACACATTACATTACATAACATTACATACACGTGTGTGTAATATTTGTGACAACTACAACTAAAAATGTATGGAGCTCTGCCTGATGGATTTTAATGTTCAGAAATTTTATTTTCCACTGGAGAAAAGATCAGGTTGCATGCATAAATTTAATACCCTTTAACTTTCTGGCCATGGTGAAAGCTAGCAATGAACCATTATAAAGGACCTAAAATGAAAATATGAGAAAAATTCTTGAAAGTGTTTTAGAACCAGAAGTCATAATAAACAAAATTCAATGATCCGTACATGTAATATGCCAATAATTCATTGGAAGATTCTTACACACGGTTCATAATACCTCATATGGAAAAAAAATAGACAAATACACATTTAACCGATGTTTCTTAATCTTCTCTAGAATCGCAAAGGTTGTGTACATTTGAATCACACTAGCATGTATTGATTATTGCCAGACAGAGAGAGAGATAGAAAAAGATAATGAGAGAGAAAGAGGGCCTTCTTGCTGAAGATATGCTTTGTGGGAAAATTGGCGTGCAGTATTTGCTCAGGTGGAATAATACACATCCAGTCAGGCCACTATGTATTGATAAAACAAAGAGGATTCCAAAGAATGTGCTTTGTGAGCTCCTCAGCTTGCTGGAGTGTAATTGCATTTCCCAGTTGGATGGACAGCCATTACCAACAGCAGAAGTTCAAGCAAAGCCATGGCCACACGTCTGCAGTCGCCAGGATGGGCTTGAACTTTTAACGTACTCTGCATGACATAATTCATTGCTACATGCCGGGCATTCTCATTTAAGTCATTCCACATCATCTATTATCTGTTATGTGTTTATTGCTTAGAACTCTTTAGCAGCTGAAACAATGTTCAGCTCATGTTAAGCTCATTTTTAAGGCGAGCACTTCACAGAATAGGTTATAAAGATCTGGAAAGGAAAATGAAGGCCTTGGTAGAGCAGGTGTACATTCCTTGGATAGAAGAGCCAAGAACCCTTCAGCGCAAAGAGGTTAAATGGTTCCTTACAAGTAAGAGAGCACATGTCATGTGTCAGGCTGAAAAATGATGTCTCGGGGTAGGAGTGTAGGTAGGAGTATCAGGAATAACAACATCATGATGTCGGAAAAGTGGCTGAGAGAGAATTCCTTCGGCATGGCTGATAAACAGGTGCAAGGAGAGGTTCCTGAGAGAAAGTAAAAAGGAATGTGCTGGATATGACGGAAATAACTTCTGATAATGGCATAAGTCTTCCATAATGCTGCTAAACACTTGAGGAATCTTCTTATTTACGGTGTAAGAATTAGATCAAGATGTTACCACAACAGCTATTACAGTAAAACTACAGGATGCTGCATTTCATTTAAACCAGCGCAGCACAATCAGTCAGCTTATGATAATCATTTGTAATGGCTTATGCTGAAAACTGGAACCGAAATCAACGGTACAGTCTGAGCAGAGAACCACAGAACAGAACAGAACCACAAACACTTTGCAAAGAAACTCTTTTTCATTGTCAGATGTTACAGTTTTATAAAGCACTTATGCTCAGTGATGTTCATCTTCCAGAGAGTGGATCCAGATGAGAAATATTACAGTGGTGTCTGTGTGCAGTGGAGTCTGTTTTTGAGAATGCACCAAGCTGACGAAAAAAACCCAGAGATTTAACAAATTAGATTAAGTGTATCCTGTTTCATCTTCTCTCAAAATCTTCTAGCACATATTTGAGAAGATGGTCAGAAGCCCTTGCAGCTGTTCATTAGAGAGGCAGGCTACAGGAAAACATTAAGGAAGCATCCTTCCAGTTAGTAGGAAAGACATGCCATTTGTATTTTGGCTAATATATCCAAAAACTGGACTTAATTTATTTCATATTTGATTTGATCTTAATTCTGTCTGCCTTGTGTAGTTTTTAAGATATTAAATGTTAGCAAATGTTGCTCTGTTTTTCTTGTATGTTTTTTCTTCTGTTGCATATGAAGCACATTATTAAGTAATAAGAAATATAAAAAAATATTGTATGTCAAAAAACAAAATTGACAACCGTTAAAAGAATGCCAAGCATATCTAAATTCATTTTTACAAAGGGGTGTCTTTGTCTCTATACTATGAATGAATCCAAACTTTGGGGAATGGGGGAGGGCTGGGGGGTTGTCAGATACCCCAACCCGCAATACTTTGAAAGTCTTTGTGAGGCTTTCAAGTGGAGGTCACATGATAGCTCTGCATGACTGTTTTCTAAGGGACCTTCACCTTTGGTCAAGTGCTTTGAAACCAACATACTATTGTTATTTTACTGGCCATTAAAAGGACAAAGGACCGACTGACACACACACTCATTGTAATGGTATATGGCTGGGAAATTCACTCATTTCTATGCTTAATGTGATCTTTGAACTGCATGACTGACCACATCATCTTCTATACCTGAACATAACTTATCAATACAAAACTTACTGTGTCTTTGGACAGAATACAAGCACCTGCTTTGTAAGGAAAAAAAACACCAAGTGGCTGCTTTCACTCAGGTTTTAATAATAATCAGCAGAAGAATTTCTGAACATTGTTTTCACCTTACACAATGTCATTGGAAGGGAGAAAATCCTCCTATCTGTGCTGAGTAATGTCAGCAATGTTTGCTTAAGAAAACAAAGTCTGTTGAGGGGTAATTAGAGGCTCATTAGCAGGTGAAAATAGATTCTGATAAAGTGCACTGAAGATATAATCACAATGGCTTTTATGTTAGCTAAGTTGCACCTATTAAGTCTTCACGTGTTCTGACAGGTGTCAAAAGCCTCGTTTGTAGATATATCAGTTCATATATTTTGTGAGGAATAAGTCAACTTTGCTGAACTGTTCTGTATACGTGTCCTATTATGATCTAAATTGAATTATGTTGGACAATGAAAGACATTTTGTACAATGTCTGAAAATAACATGCACAATTGTTTTTAACCTAGGAAAGTATGTTAATTAATCAAATTTGTGTCACTTTGTTATTAATTTATGCATTTATTTTTAATTGTAGATTTAATTTGTACAGTCTCACCGATTAAAGTTGCTGTCTATTTACCGTACATTCATTACTGTACTTTTCTAATGTTACTTACTCGTCTTTACGGTCCCCATTCTCTATCCAGAACTATTTTGAAACTTAAAATCCTAATTCTGATCGACCTCAAATTCTTAATAAAACAAGAGCCTCTAAAACGTACTTAAACGTGTTTTGACTAGATTTAGTTTGACCAATGATATGGCTTTGGTTTCAAATACTCTCAAAACCACACACAATGCACTTGGATTACTTAATTCCATCATGAAATTCAAACTAAAGTGAAAGAACAATAAAAACTCCACTGGCTGTGAAACTGAACATGAATGCTGACATAATTGTATCATTGGCCAAAGAGCAAAAACAAATAGCAAGTGGGTGGGGTGGGGTTAGGGGTTACAGCACCTTCAGTTTCAAATGTGTACCACCCAACAATACAGCCCCTCAGGCATCCAGCACAGGTGTGACCTGGATTTGATAAAAAAACTTAACTTCTTACACAGAGTAAATAATGCCAAAGCTGTCCAGGTGCACCTTTTGTCTGTGTGTGACTTTTGGCAGCAGGGCAACTTTCGCAACACGGACGAGGAGGAAAAGTACAATGTGGGCTGAGCCCAGTCCTTTATGAGCTCAGCTGATGGAAAAGATAACACAAACCATGAGACTTAAAACGCCCTGGCTCTAGTGGATGGTTCTGATAAGAAGTTAAATGATAGTAGCATTTCTTTGCCTCTGTTTTTGATGAAATTTCAGCCCATGATTAAGTTTACACTGTACCATGTGTAAACTTGTACCACTGTACCAAACTGTACCATGTCTGGACAAAGAACAAAAACACATTTCTTTCAGGAAAATGCTACGTCAGCAGATTTAACAAGTCGGAACATACATTAGACAGAGTGTTTGTACAAGTGACGTGTAATTTAAACTCAGCGTTACTTCAGTGTGTTTCAAAACATAAGGACTGTACAAAACATGATGGCTAAAACATATTAGATACACGTGACTCTGTTTTGGGACAAAGGCGGTACTCCAATTGGAGGTGGGTAATAAAGATACATGAAAGATTATGGAAGGGTGTAATTGGTAATGCAGTATTTCTATACATAAAATAAAATAATATATTTAATATATATTAATATATAATATATATTTATAATAAATAATATATTTTAAAATATAATAAAAATACTATTTCTATAGAACTAATATTAATATCAATGCATTATTTGGCACATGATTGATAAACATGATTTTTCGATAAAGCATTTCGATAAAGCACGATAAAGCATTTCATAACATAAATATATAACATAAATAACCGAAACCTTACTAAGATGCAAAGGTAATTTAGTTTGGTAGTGGCTGTAGATTCAAATAAGTGCAGTTCACTGCAGTTTTTTTATTAAAGTTAAGTCTTCACAAATATGATGCTTCAAAACAGCATACTGATTTTTTATAGCATGCTATTTTCCATTGGCTAACATATGTTCGGAAAACATTCTTTGTTGCCACAAGGAATTTTTTGGCAAAAATTCCAGAAAGCAGAGGTCCAGAAAGCATTACAACTAAATTAGCACAGATAAGATTATCTAATTCAAGATATCTGGGTATATTAAGATAATCTTAATCTGGGTTTTAGGGTTTTTTATGTTTGCCATTTAAGCTTTGGTGCAACAGTTGTTTAGAGTTGTTTAGTGCACTGTATGGGCATTCTTTACACTGGAAAGCAGACACTTAAATGTGAATTTAATTTATAACATAGAAACTAAGAGAAGAAAATATATACTGTTTATATGCATATCTATTATACTGTTTTAGCTAAGGAAGCACTTTAGAGACCAAAATAAAAATAAAACAAAAGTCAACATAAAATTAAACTTAGTCATCTGTCAACTTAAAATAGTTTGCGACACATTGTTTCTTGTGATTAAGGAACATAAAAGCTATTTTAGACAGTTCTTGATTTATAGATTTTTTCTCCAAGGAACAATCTGCACTCTTTTAATCACCCTTAACTATACTGGTTTATAACCCTAAATTGGGGCTTTAAACTAGTACTTTTTGCAAAGACAGTAGGTAGTAGAGGTTTCTGTCAGCAGACACTGGTTTGATGTATTCTTCTCATTTGATCTTAATTCACACATCTCACTAGGGTTAATACAAGACGGTCGGGTAAAACACTTGTTTTGTAACTGGTTGTGACAAGATGAGAGCAGATAAACATTTGGTTCTTTGCTGACCAGAACAAATAAGACTTGAGCGTTGATTCTCTGGCCTTCAGTTGCACTGACACAGGTTTATTACAATTCTGTAATGTTTCCATCATCAGATCCATGAAGCTGTTATAATAAACCATGTCTTCTGTGTAGGATCCCCAAACAGTATTGTTTCAGCACAGATTTGTTAAATGAAACAAGGCCCTTGTGGACAAATGTCTCATCTACAAATAGCTCAGAACACAAGACCATCACACATAATGATTGGATATCTTTCTTGTATGTTTTGAAAATTCTTTACATCCAACAACATTTTTCTTATAAAATACATACTGTAGGCCATAGAGAACATCATCAATGTACCTTGATGTGTTTAGTTTAGGAAGAACAAGACCAGATTTGGTCGTAAAATCGTTTAGCATTTTTAGGCTACAATTCACCAGAATGGGGTTTAGACCAGTTTCTACCAGAATTTTCACAATGACCTTAAGCACACAACTGATTTTATATTATATGTTATTATAGTTAACATTATATTATGTTATGCTACGCTATATTATGTTTATATTACGTTAATGTCATTTTTTTTAACAAGAATACAATGGTATGCATAAAGATGAGAACGTGGTCTAAAACAGCTCATTGTTTCGACTGTTATTGTAGTAATATTGTAGATATTTGGAGAAGCAATTAGGTAGAAGTTATAGTTAGGCCTGTTTTTCCAACCAGCACATAGATTATTTAATTAGTATTTGAACTAAGACCTAAAAACTAAGGCCAAAAGCTTCACCAATACCTCCAGGAGTTTGTTTCTTCAACAGAAAAATGCTGCCAAACAAGTACATTCATGTTTGCTAAGAGCATCAGTTTTCTCAATCACTAAACTACATAGAGAGTGTGGAGTTGCCCAGTATAATAGATGTTATGTGATTCCATTTGATGTGGATAGTTATCAGAATGTACGCTGTCTATAAACATAACCAGTGTACACAGGCTTGCAAGTGGTGAAGGGACAAATGAAATCATGATAAAACACAACAACAACAGATGAAATTTAGGTACTGATGTGTTATTTAAGTTGTTTAATGTCCGGGATTTGTTCAGTCTTATGAAAATGATGGACGTTTATAACTAAGGGATGCGTTAAGAAATATACACAGATGTTTTATTAGTTCATTTAAACAGCCTTGCAAAACAAACAAACAAGATTTGGCTATATAGTATACAGCATCGCTATAAGTGTGCTTTCTATGTCTCTGAGGAAAAAATAGCAAGGTGTGAGAGTATGTTATAGAAGGTGGGTTACCCTCCTGAATTTGACACAGTGTAGAGTTTGTTCCCATCCTAATGGAATTGCAGGAATATTCTGGGGAATCCCATTACGTAGCAAATGGAGCGCTGTAATAATGTACTCACAGTCATTTCCCCGCTGCGGTTTGCCTCCTCCCGCTCTGCCAAGGCTCTCAGGAAGTTATCTTTGAGCTCTTTTCCTGCATGTGCCAGCTTCCTGGAAAAGACAACATTTAAAAAGTTTGAAATGTCCCTTAAAAAATCTCTTTCATGCCTAAAATGTTCTGTTTAATTTGTTGTCACAGGCGTACACTGGTGCTTCATTCATCAGTGCGGTAATAAATTCTGCTAGTCATAAATAATTACAGTGCAAATTACAGCTGAAAGTATTTCAACATTTCATGACACACACACACACACACACACACACACACACATTGATCTTACGATGGTGCTTGTTTGTCAGTGTTTCTCTTTAAGGTTACCTCACAGAGTCAACTTTTCAGAAGAAATGGCAACATAATATTAATAACAATAATGGTCTTAATGCCATATTAATAATATTAATAAATCCATAAAACTAGTGTAAAACAAAAGTCCTCTGACTTAAACAGCAGTGCAACAGATCTGATAGAGACTGTAAAATAAATCAAAATCACTTCCATTCATTTTAATACAGACAGATTATGAAAATATCCAGAATATCTGCTTTCATTAAAAATATGAATTAAACTGACTGAAAAATGTAAATAATCCCAATGAGTGATTTCAGTGAAATCAGCAAAATTATATTAGAATAATAAATCATAACACCTCCACCCTAAAATTTCCAGCTAATTAATCACAGTGGGAAATGCTATTGAATAAACCCTCACTTGAATTATCATCTCGGTCGTTTCATGAAAATTTTCTCTTCAAGCAATCTGGCACGTTTCCAGAAAAGCACAGATTTGGCGAACTCCAGCCTGTGCACCTGACATAACACTCATTGGCATTCAACTCGCAGACGTTTCACAGTGCAGTACCAGCAATCACGCCCTGTCATTCACCCCAGATTTGCTCAGCCTTCATAACGTCTGCAGTATACCTGCAGAATCATCTGCTTGCCAGTAAACAAGTATTTGAGAACTTCTTTTTTTCTCTCTCACGTTTACACAGTGTGTAAATGTGAAAGGAGCAGAGGCAGGTGAAAAGGGCACCTAAGAACAGTGAAGACTAACCTCACCCCATATCATACAGGCACAAGACACGGCCATGACCTATCAAACTTGGTTTGACCCTAGAAAATAACGGTCTTAAAGGGATAGTTCAGAAAAATATATATAGGCTACAAAATATAAAAATTCTGTTCTATTTACTCACCTTAATGTCAAAACACCTATTAATGTCTGTGGAACGCAGAAAGATTTATGTAGCTTTCCAGGCTGTTGATTTTTTTATATATACTGCAACAGTGGATGGTGACTACGGCTCCAAAAAAGCCAAAACTGGACAATAAAAAATTCTAGGCATTCTAAAGCAATCGCAATGTTTTTGTGTTCGTAGAAAGGGGCGAAATATAACTAAAGGTCCTACATTTAACTCCGGACATGAGCCTTTACCAAATCAGTCTGATAAGGTACAGTACTGCCTCATATTGACTTACTTAGTTAAACTAATTTGGGTTTAATTGTCTACTGTTGAAATGACATTTACACAACAGGACCAGTGAAAACTAAGTTTCTCATATTTTTGCATCAATAGGGGAACCTGTCCTAATGATTTTTGAAATCTTTCATTGAATTTGTCATTGAGAAAATGGCTGTGAAGTTAAAATGTTATGCACCTGTATTGACCTGAAGATAATATTTCTAATGAGTCCTTGTACCCCCCTCCTGTTGGGCATGCTCTGTGTGCTCAGGTTACATGGCGGCAGGTGGGGGCTTTTACAAACAAGCTTGCTGCTTAGAAATGATTTAACAGACCATGATGCACTTGGGGCCCTGCTCTGTTTATTCTGAATGATGAAAAGAAACTGTAGGGAAGCGCTAAGTAAATGGAACACACACATGACATTTATTTTGGTCAACTACTTGGCTGCCTGTAGTTCATAAACGTGCAGCCGGATGCCAGGCACTGTAATGCTAGCATGAGAGGCCTTTGTTACAGTTCCTTAGTGAATGTGATGCAGGGCCCATAACTCTGTCAGAAGTGATCTGAAGTTCAAGTCAGCTACAGAAGAAAATATTTCTACAAGAAACTGTGCTGTGTTCCTCTCACAATAAAAAGGTTTAGCCATCTGCATATTAAGTGTTAACACAAACACTTAGTTTGTTTATTATTATGTTTTACCTTACTGTTCGTCACACAATTTAACACAATTTTAAGGCTGTTTTTTTGTGCATCTTGCTTGTTTTACAACAACTGTGCTAATGTTCAAGACACATCAACAATGTGACCACCCAAGTGGGCCCTTGTCAATACAACGTCTGGTATCAACAAGCAGGTGTTAAAAAATGACCAACCTATTGGAGCATATCTCAGGAATAACTTCATTGGCTGTCTATTTAAAGAATACAATTCACAGAATTGGCCAAGTTTTAACATACCCCGTCCTCAACACATATGGATGACATTACTGACGTTACCAAGCACCATGTCAAAGAGCAGCAAAAGCCAGGGCTGTGTTGCATTAGGAAGACAATGTTTGAAATAGCTTGGCCATAAGCAAGTCTGTGTTAATTATGCAAGCAGAAATGCTTAGTCAATAATAGACAGTGATATGGGAGTAGCTGTGTGTGTTCTTATTATATAAGTAATGGGAAGAAAATTGGAACATTTCTGGGTGTAACTCAAGCCAAACTTATCTCACTGTTCACTGTAGACTAATGTCCTAGCACAAGTATTTCAGAGTAGTCCTGCATCGTTGAGAATACGGCTGTAAAATGGATTGTTAAAATATAATTGAAACAAATAAAGGCTTAAATGGACATGTCAATCATTAAAAGTCTTACTTTTTTCTATTACATAAGCGATGTGTCAGCCAGTCATTATCACAAAATAAAATCTTACAGGGCGACCAGAACCCCAACACAAAGCAGAGGGGTCTTGTATCACCCTAAAGGGGTTTATTTTGCAATAATAACTTATTACTCTGCTACTTGCCACATAAGCAGGTAATTGGTCACAAAATAATTAAGATACATTTATTTTAATAGTTATGTGAAAGTAAGTAATGTAATTTAAGTAGTATTGGTAAAACAGTGGTTATTGAGAAATAGAGCTGCATATGGATTATTAAGCAGTAAGTCTATATACAGTAAGTTCAAACACTAGCAAACTCTAGTGTAAATGCGTAACGTTTACTGTAACAACACTAGTGGTATCGTATTGAAGAGAAGATGTAATCTTACAGCTGTGCAATATTTAAGTTTGACATGAGTGTCAAACAGATGTGTCTCAGTAACATTTTTACATAGCTAATTAAAAAGTACACGTTTATTCATTTACCTGATGCCACACATAAAAAAGTTTCTAAGAAAACATAAATTGTGTCCAACAAAATTTACCATGCAGGGATCCTTACATCCGGCACGGCTTTAAAATGAGCAAATATCTTGGCAGTGGTCCGTGTGGTGAGCACAGGGGCGGAGCCTGTGTTTGCCTAATTGTGATTCCAATTCATTTCTGCACAAGGTTGTCAGGACAGATTTATGTGCAAAATTAAAAAAAATAATAATGTGAAGTGTGGGATATTACTGTATAGTCCAAACATAGGATAACATGTGTCTTTATATTGAGCATGAACGGATTGCCAGAACTAAAAATTCAGGGAGAACAGTTTCTCTTGGCTTTAAAAGCGGAGACACACAGTCGCAAAGAAGCCGAGCCTCCATTTTTATTGGACTATGATAAATGGCCCTTAGAGAAAAAGTCTAAGTGCCCTTGAAATATGGTGTTGATGCACACGGAGGGCTTGGTTACTTACATTCAATTTAAGGGTGTTTTGGACATAAGGCATGACACTCAGCTGGTTGATGACAAGGTAAAAAATGAGGCCACAATGTGTGTCAAGTGTGTGTTTGTGCTTAGAAGAGTGAGAGAAGGTAAATTCAGGTCTATGATCATTTTTAGGTATAAGAAACAATATTGTGTTATGTATGTTTCAATCAGCTGTTTCCATCTTTTAAATCGAATGAGTTTTTTTTAGGTTTTTGACCACAGATCCACAAGCCACGGTACGTTAGCAAGCACATGTGCGATGGTCAACTTGAATTCGTGACCACAAAAGAGGGGAATCATTTGGACTTGCCATGTGCCCACAAAGTAATTAATCACAGTGAAGGATAATAAAAGAGATTCTTTCCCAAAATGGAGTACAGATGGTCTTTATTCTTGATATACAGCCCACAAGTGTAACTGTGTCAATAACAAGGCAAGTTAAGGAGAAGAAAGCCATACATAACAACTTTATCATCACTGTGAAAGAGTCCAAGAATAATTATTTGATGAGAGGTTATTTTTCATATCTTGTAATGCAAATTTAACAGTTATTTGCTAAACAGATAGATTTAGTTCCAAACTGTACAATTGAAAAGTTCCTAGCGTAAACTGACTCCAAATGTGTGTTACAGTTTAATACCGTTATCCAACCCCTGTCATGAAATTTATTAGCCCCGTCAAAAGTCCTTAGCTCAAATGTATGGTATTCCAGATGTTTTAAGTTCCAAAACCAGTTTTAGGAAAAAAAAATTGTTACACATAGATTTGAGATGTATAGATTTCACTTCTTTCTTACAATGTAACTTTCTAGTTTAGGTTTCTGAAAGCACTCAACACATTTTGTAGTTAAAAATGTTCTGGACACACACACATAGTTTTATCACGATCTTTATCACAATCTCTCACAGCTGTAAAGTGCAAAATCTGACTACATACAGACATTCAATTCCTCTATGAATATATTTTGCCTTACTGTCAAGTGAATGTTAAATAAAGTCAAGTGAGACTTTATTTAAAATATTTCTCTATCTTGACCATTAACATTAAAGATGTTCTATAGTTGACATAAAGCTTTATGCAGATGTTCAGATGAGTTTGTATGAGTTCACTGTAGTTTTAAAACGTAACACACACATATATGGTAGTGAAAAATGTTTTCAATCCAGCCATGCTTAATCTTAAGGGCACCATTTTCCTATCAAACCCTACAGATTTATTGGAGAAAACAACAGGTCTGTGTACAAGACCATCCCACCTGAGAGAGACTGAGAGAGGTGAAAAGACCAGACTTTTTCAGGTTCCCCAAAGACTCATCATCAAGACCAGGACATACCTACAAACATAGAATTCAGAACATATTCAGAAAAAAGTTTATCTTTTATTGACAAGGTTGTAGGTAGATTTTGGAACGTAACATATTTTGATGCAGGTATCGGTCAATGCAATAATATTCAAATGGCCAAATAATTAGTCCAGCCTATGACTACTTCTTACTGACCTATCATTACTTCTTTACATGTGTGACTTTGTTTTTACCCCCCCACATTCAAATAAACTTTATTATGAAGGAGGAATGTTACCTATACGGCTCTAGTGCTGATGCCCACAATGGAATTCTCAGAGGAATTGCACAAGTGGGAAACTGCAGGAGCAGCACATATTTGAGAGTTGGGAGCCACTTCATCTTTGGTGTGAGTGAGGGACTGCTGCTAAGTCATGGAGGCCGAGGCCCCAATGTAAACACAGGTGCTGAGGAGGCAAGTAAATGGGGTTACCCCAATTCAGTAGCTAGAGAAACACCAAAAGTCACGCTTGGAAAGTGAGAACCACCCCCACAAATGACACCAAACAGAATTTTCCCCTCCAATCTGACATGACTCTTCATTAGGACTCATTTGGGAGAATTAATGTGGCTCTGCTGTTAAGCAGCAGTTGCTGTAGCTAGTGATCAGGTGCAGAAAGACGTGAAACTTGGGTGTTTTTGAATCATTTGGAAGGGTGTTTATCATTCATACTCTTACGTGTTGCAGTGTTTGTCTTGGTCTCTGTACTGAATTAATGAGGCTTAATGGACCAAAGATCTGTAATTGAGGGTAAATTGGTTCAGCATTTACAGAATATGTTTTTAACTAGAAAACAGGGAAGTGTATTTATTAATAAATTCACTTTCTGCTGTCCACAAAGATATATTATCTACTAAATTATTGTTTATTTAGTTATTATTAAAATAGTGTTATAACTATTACTGACAGTAAGAAATGAATAATTAAAATAGTAACTTTACATTAAATAATATTAATGGATACTTAAAAACAGACATTGCGTTGTGGACTGTTGTCTAAAAAACAGACGCTGATGTTGTTTGGATCACAGCCGCATCAAGGGAAAGACGAAATCAAGAATTTCAGGATATTAACAGAAAGCATATTAAGCGTTTTTCAGTTTTACACATTACCTTATAATCTGCCAGTAAAAGATGCGTGTTCTTAAACAGACCTCCACTGAGCTTGAACCTCTACTGGGGGTAAATGACCTCAGTGCAGGCAGAAGATCTACAACTATCACCAAGTGTGTTTACACCAACTGTAAACACTGTACTACAATGTAGGATACAGTGATTGAGACCCAGATAGATCATGAGACATTCTTGTAAAATAATCTGTTAAACAATCTGTAAAATAATCTGTTATTTATTCTGTGGATGGTTTGCCAACCCTGATGTACAACACTATACTGTCCAATGCAACTACTTTGCAAAAATACTTCTTTGCAATTAAGAATATGTGACTAATAAAAGGGAGTTAAAACATAAAAGTGTAATTAAAACAAAGTTTAATTGAGCTCTTACTGTGGAGTAAACTCAGTAATGGTGGCAATCATCTACCCTTACTAAGTAACAGAATAAGCTACTAATATCACCACATATCAAATATAAAATAAATATAAAAATCTGTATAATAAATATAATAAATATTTTAAAAATGTATTTAAAAATATGTATGATGCAATGCATGCAGGGAGCTTAGCGACAAATTAGCAACATTCTCCAATATGAAAACATTGACAACTCTGTTAGACTAGCTGGGAAGATTTGGTGTAATACTGTTGTTTTAATGTGTATTTTATGTAGAATCAAAATATTTTACATTCTGTAGTGTCTGTAATAAAACAAGCCTTGTATACCTAAAATGTAAATAATTTATTTTGAACAGCAAGAACAGAGATTTAGATAGTTTCAAATATAAGCTCTGATTTCCAGTTCATACTTGTACATATCTTTCTCCCTTGCTCTCCCTCCCTCTTTTACTCTGGTTCTTGCATGAACGCACAAGGAAAACAAAATACAGAGTGAGCTGCTTGCTTTGGACAGATGACCATTGGCATGAGTGGGCCAATGTTCCTAATAAGTCTTCCTACCTCACGCAGATGTTTAACTTTTTTTACTCAATCATTTTCCATTTCAAATCCTCTTCTCCGAAACAGAAACATGGTTGAAAGCTGATATGCAATTACTAAAATTAAAAAATTCACCTAAATAGTTGAATATGGCAGCTAGATATTTGCCTGTCCTTCAGCTTACTGCCTAAAGCAATTCCGCAATTTCAGTGTTATATCTAAAAGAAAGATGTCTTGGATGCTAGAATTACAAAAAAAAGACCTTTGGGACTACAATCACCCAGCAAAATGTTTTTTTTAATCAAAATCCCTCAACTATCCACTGATCAACACAAGTAATGATTTATCTTCTAGCTGTTCACAAGCTTTTTACTATCTGTTTGTACAGCTGAAAAGAGAGCCTTAAACGTGTGGAATATAATAAAAGAAATTCAATACATAACATCGCTGTGAGCACTAACTGCTGGCTACGCTAGGCCAAAAACAAATTGGTATGTATTAATTTTTGATTACCATTAAATGACTGAAGTGTTCTTTTCCACTCTGAAATCATTTGTGAGGGCAAATAATTTTGATCATTATTAATGAAATATAATTAAAAAACAGTCATCACAAATTCTTGGCTTATAGTACAATGTATAAACAAATACTCAACAATTATCTTTAATATCTCTAAGAACAATAGACGTTGTGTTAAGAATTCTTCCTTTCTTTTTCTTTCCATTGCTTAAAATTTCTTAAATATTATAAAAAAAATACAAATTATATTAAAACATTATATTTTCAATGGCCTGGCAGATGGCAATTTTCAATAGTACAGTGATTTCTAAAAATCAGCAGGTACATTTTATGAAATATTTTTTCCTGAGGGTACTTGGAGAAAAAGAATCTTATTGAAAATATTATTTTGGGCTGTTGAACGTCAAGGGAAATTCCACCCAGCGTGACAATTTACTCAAATCGTTTTTTTTAAGAAATTCTCTGTCACCTCTGATTATATTGAGGCAAATGTATCAGTTACACATGCTACACTCTCTATTTTACAGCGGCCTATCATTGTTAACCGCTGACGTTTTTGGTACAGGAAGGCTTGTAAATAAAAAATGCAGCTTTATTCAATTACACCAAGGATATATTTAATAAGACTGAGAAAAAGTTACATTTCGTCTGGACAGTGTGTTGAATCACTTTAACACTGGCAAGTTGTTTACATAAAATGATCGAATGACATTTATAGACTAATCCCAGTCTGTTGTAAGCACTGAATTAGGCCACTTTAGTAAAGCTAATTTTCTTAACCTTCAGAACTAAAAATAAAGCTTTTTTTGTCAAGGGTATCATTTGTGTTCCTGTGTTTTGCCTTGTGCTACTAGAGACATGGTCTCTGTCCAGTTGTACACGTTGACTCCCTCCCTTTGTATATTTACATGTAACTTTGTGCAGACTGTGGGAAAGGGTAATTAAAAGACATTTTCAAGTCTTTTAATGCCCAATGGAATGAGTTGTTTCATCTCACTCTGACATTCAGCAGGATTCCTCCATTACAAAGCACTGTGGTCCATTACATTAATCTGCTTTGCACATGTTAGACTTGTGGTTCTAACCTCATCAATCTGTGAGACCTTCTAATCATACAGCTAGCTGAAGGGGCTGTTAACAAAAAGACTTAAAACATACGGACTGTATCCTACAAAATGTTCTGTCCGGTGGAAATGAGCTGCTTAGAGCATGTTTTCCTATATCCTTTCTTTTGTGGATCTGTCTACAATAGTTGTAGCTGTCAGTGTTGGGAACACAGACATGTATAAAAAAAACTGAAATAAAAATTTTACACTGTTGCATTGTGTTTTCGCCATAATATAGAATGGTCTTACCATGTATTTCGAATCTCTTGGTCAATTGTTGACCTCTTCAGGTAAACTCTGGCCCTGTGCACTTGCAAAGATGCACCAGAGACAAGCCTATTACCAAAGATTTAACGTAATACCTTCAGGTTACTGCAGAATTCATCATATACATCTGCCGTTTGCAAGGAGGCCAAACTACAAAGCGGATGATGACAGTACTGTCTAGTATCTTTATGGTGAATGGCTATATAATGTGAAAAACACTTCCACCTCTTCACTGGGATTCTGGAAGCCACATCATGAGTCATGAGACATCACAGGCCTTGGAGCCTAAGGTAAAGGATGTTGGGGGAAAGGTGAACTCATACATACCTCCACAAAATCACTAACCACTGTAACAGCTCATAACAAAAGCATTTTTCAAAGAAGACCAGTCCGAGTCCGAGCAGGGGGACCCTGTATACACTTAGTGGGACCTCTCAACCAAAAAACGCTACTTTCATGGCAAACAGCACGCAGAGAGGAAATAGCTAAAAGTAGAACGAAAGAGAAAGATGGGTTCATTAAAACCTAAAGGAAACCCGGCACGCAAAGCCTTTACGTCAACATTTCACTGTCAACCATTTTACTGAAATGTCTGGTGTGACTGTAACTCTGACAGAAGGAATAATTAATTGTAGATATCAATATTAATCAGCTACAAAGACGACTGAAAGATCAGATTCATGTGTCTCTATTTAGGTTTTGACCACACAATTTTAACATGTGGTGGCGAGAATAATCAGGAATATAAACATAAGTGATTGCAAGACCAATCTGAGGCCTGACATGTAGAAATAACATCTGCAGTAATTTTGATTATTCAGCAAAATTAGAGTATGGCTTTTTTAACTAAGAATTATAAACACTTCCATCATGTAAAAAAGGTTTTTAATTACTAAGATATTTTCATTTGTTGTGATAGGTATGTAAGTTTTAAAATAACTAGGCTTATTTAAGGTCCATTTACTTTTGTATGGAATTTGTAGGCTAAGTAGTGAAATTTAAAAGGTAACAGTAACCGTAGCTGTCCCCAGCTAGCCATTTTTAATAAAAGGAACATTTTTGCATAGATTGAAACCTAACAGAAAGGACTGATGTATTTATATACGCATATCTTTGTTTTCAATTAAATGTATGCAGTCGCTCAGTCCTTATACCAGCACTGCCTACATTCTGTGTAATACAATGATCCCTGGTCTCCAACTTCATAATGAGCCACATTATAAAAAATAAACATGTCCTTAATGTCTTTAACTCCATATGTGCCCACCTAATTTTTAATAAACCTTGGTTCAAGAAAAACCTTCATAGCACATCCAAATCAATTGGCCACCTCTAGACAAGTAATACATATGTATAAAAGTGAATAAAACAGAAACAGAAATAAAACATTAATTCCAGACTGAATAAATGCATTGCAACGCTCTATAACGGAAACTGAAATAAGATATTGTTATTCCTGACAAATCCAATTTTCTTTTCAATGCTAACAAGCTGAGCATGCTGGCTTCTAATCCGGGCTGGTGTGGATATTTCCTCAATGGCTCTGAATATAAACCCATATTCATTGCAAAGATTTAATCATAGATTAGGACGCCCAAAAATGTTTGGACCCTACAAATCGCCCTATAATTATTATTTTAACGTAAATTAATTTAAATATTTGTCATTAACAATCATCTCTTTTAATTTCATGAAATGGTGAAGTCTAGCTGCACTTTATGGCTGTTGTTTTGAGTTAGACAATTTAGACAGATAGCTAACCCACAGACAGATCAAATCCATCTGCAGTGTTGCATTTTGTAAACTAATTTGCTGGCACATCACTTTCAGGTTTGCTGTGGTTTGAAACATGCTTCTTTAGAGAACATGAGGGTACAACAGGGATTCCAACTAGCTCCTAAGAATAGCTCCAGCCACTAGAACATATCACGTAGGTTGTTGAGTCTCACGTGTTGAAACATACGCCTAAGTAAATGTTGGTCCCCTAGCAGAACACAGACCTCAATAAACATCTGTTTTACGTCACAGTTGATGGCTATCACAGCTCAGTGCAGTGTGACACCCAAGTTATATAAATATACATAAATATGCCTTTATATTACCTTAAATATGCCTTTAAAGAAACAGTTCACCCAAAAATGAAAACTGTCAGAATTTACCCTCATGTCGTTTCAAATTTATAAGACTTACATATTCAGACTGGTGAATTCAATACAATGGCAGTACATTACTAATCACTGTAATGCCAAGTATGTCAGGAAATACATACATCTGAAGTGCAGTGCTATTTACAATAGCCTTCAGTGTTGAACAGGTGTCTACACATAACACTAAATGAAAAATGCCGAGTACGCACATTAACTTAAAAGAACTCAGTGGAAACTATAGCAGAACAATCAAGCATTTTATTTTTGAATTGGGATGATATTACTGTTGCCTTATTTAGTGCCTGGCAATTTATTTGCTTATTGGAAATATTCTTTTGTAATCAGATATTCCAAAAGAAAGAACTATTGGCATCATTTTCATCATTTATTTCATTTATATATGCTTATAATGATGGAGGTTTATTACAGATTCTTCTCATTTTAAAACTGAAATGTCTTATTTAATCTAGTAACATTACGTAAAAGTTTTGCTCAGATCCTGCGTCATGTGAAGTGTTTTACATTAAACATATTTGCAGCTGTTTGTCAGTGGATATATAACAGGTATGCAGGGTGGACATTTGCATTATATTTTATATCACTGGAACAGAGACAGCAGATAAGTCATGGTGTGATAGAATCTCACAGCTGTATGTGGGATGGAACACTGTTGTGTTATAACAGGAACTGACACTTATCACAACCATAGCAAACACAGCATTACATACTCCAGCACCATTCATTATAATGCTAAACAAAAATAACTATTAACATGAAACCCTTCTGCTTGTCAGTTATGTTTTATTAGATACAATCCTGCTTCTTTTTCCTTTTCATCAGAAGGGAAGTCTTTCATAAAATGGTAGGCACAAAGTGTTCCTTTAACTCAACTTGAAGAGCATTATGCTTGCAGCGCAAAGGTTGTGGGTTCGATTCCTGGGGGATGCAAATACTGACAAAATGTTTACCTTGAATGTACTGTAGGGTTGCTTTGGATGAAGTTTCCTGCTAAATGCATAAATGTAAAACTAGCAACTGGTGACATGTATCCAATCTCCTTCAAAATGATCTTCGCTGCACTTACATTGACCAATGCATATCGCATTATGTGAAGCATGCTGCTGACTGCAGAGTGCTGTAATTATGTGTCAGAGTGACGGGAATTGCTAAATTACTGCAACAACTTTCCAATTTGCTTCATTTAGCACCTCATATGCTTGGTCTTTATGGGACCACCGGCCCAAGCCAAGTCATCTTTCCTCATGCTTACGATTACATGACTGTGCCCTGAAAAACAGGGCTGAAGGTCTTATTTCACCCTGTGTGAGCGAGGGATTAACACTCCAGTGAATATGTACAGTCTGTGTTAGCAGCAGGGTTTTACTTGGCTACAGCATGATGGCTCCAACCATCAATTTGGAAAGGGGTGAATTTGTGGAGAGTGGCCTTTTTCGAAGGAGCCAAACAATGGACAAAGAGCATGGCTGTGGTTGTTTTGGGGGCTGGGGGAGGCGGGGAGGGTTAGCTCCAGTCTCCAGAGCATGTCACGAGCACACAAGGTCAGGACATCTGCTGACATTTACTGCTGGGCCCGGGCCAGGCTGCAGGTTTCAGGGCTCCTGCCAGGGCCTCATATCAGGCCTGCGTAAAACCGCTAGGCTCTCTGGTCTCTCAGAAACTCGCACCAGAATGCTCTGAACCCGTGTGACCTTACGCTTTTTGATCCACGCCTGGTGGTGAAGCTCTTATGAAGACACTGTGAATTGTAAACTCGCAGAGAGGGCATGAGCTTATTCTTAACTTCTAGCCTCCATGCTAAACATTAGTGCGGGAAGAACGAATCAGGCGACTACGGCATGTTTATTGAGCAATCCATACACTCAGATGAGTGCCGAATACAGAGTTGATATATTAGTGTTCTGTAAAATAAAACAAATGCTGTCACTCATCTGCCTAAATTAAATTCAAGTCACAGATGCACAGAGAGAGAGACAGAGCAAGAGAGAGTGAAAGAGAGACAGAATGAGCAAGAAAGAGAGGTGGTGAGAAAGAGGTCATGCATTCAGCATGTCCCTGATCTATGTTTAATCTTATAAAGACAGCCTTACGTTTACTGTTACTCTCCTTTATTCAATGCAGTCATAGGTCATTGTGGAACCTCTTTTCTCCACAATGGCCGTCTTTTAATCAACCGTCTTTTTCATTCAAGTTTTTCCCATTGCGTCAAGTATTGAGTTTCACGCAAGTCCTCTGAGTGCGAAATTCCTTTGTTTAGTTCAATTGTGATCTGTTGGCAGGATACCACTATGACTATCTGTCAAATGACGCATGGTTTGTACTAGCCAGGACAACAAATAGGGCAACGTTTGATTAGCATTCATAGCACAGGCTCCCCCATCCTTTGGTATTTTATTACCACAGGTGCAGGGCCATTCATTGATCAGATGCACGCTACAGGCAAAGCACATCCTAATTGAAAACATCTCTATTTATACACCTGCAGGCACTAAAGGTTTTAGAGAGCTCAAGGATCGCTGAAAAGGGTTAGAGAGAAAGAAAGGAAGGAATGGAAAGAGTATGAAGGTGGGGGGAGATTCAAAGTTTATTTTGCCAAGTTGAAGGTAATAGTTCAGTCAGAGATTTGGCTCAAACTTTTCTTTTATGCTGCAAAGAATGAACAAACAGGACAATTGAATATTGGTAGACCAACTGAAATCTGTGTTGCTATGCAACAATAAGTTTCAACATTTTTACACTTCTACTTACTTTTTCTCTTTGAGTATCAGCCCAACTGCCCAGGGCCAGTTTGAGACAGATTTTGGCCAGTTCATGTAACTGTAAATTGCCCTATTTGTGTAATTCTAGGTATTACACAAATACCTAGAAAAAGGTTAATTTCAATAATTAACCTAATTTTTTGTGTAAAAGGTTAATTTCAATAACCTTACATTTGATCATTTACATTATGTGCGTTTATTCCTTGCAACATTTAACACTTAGTTTTCTGTGATGTACTGAACAGTGCTGTTGCAAATTCTATGCCACCAAGATAATATTATCTAGCTGGCAAATATAAATTGAAATTAAGTGAGCCTTTGAAAGAATTAGTTAGAACGGCTTCAAAAACATATCACTAGTGTTTTCATATATCATACTGCCATTGTTTTCCATCAAAAGTGTTTAAGTTTATGGCCGTCAAAGTTACATAACCAAATATGCATTGTGTTAACCAAACAGTGCAAATGATAGATTAATAGTGAGTAAAAGTCAACTTTGTCGCCTAGCTTTATCTATCATTTATTTAAAATGCATTAATTTTTTTTCAGCTGTGTAATTGCCATTTATCTTTTAATGCTCCCTAAATGTTAAATATTCTAACCAAACTTTCTGATCATATTCTTTTCATATCACCCTTCCAGAGCTTCAAAAAGCTTTGTTAGGATTCATGTTTTCTGTAAAAGTATGCTGTTATTAAATATGCAGCCAAATTATGGTTTCAAAAAATTAAGAATTCAAAATCAATGACAAATTAGAAGAAAAATAGGTCTAAATTACAGAAGATGGTTTAACAATTTTGAAAGGCACATGCGTTTATTTGAGGCTTGCAAATAAACCTAAAAGAGTTTGATTTGATAAGTAAAACAACCATTGGTGTGCATAGCTATAATTACCAAGGATCAGAACTGAAGTGATAGAGCCCTCATGTGGAGAACTTAGATCTAAACACTAATTAAATAGGATTTTAACCACACCTTATAATTTTTACCAAGCATCCACATAGAAACCAAGAGCCAATTTGTGTTTAACCAGGCGATTGACAATTTATCCGGAAAAAAACATTACTATCACATTTTGACCATCATATGTTATCTTATTTTACTAACTAGTAAGCAATAAGGGCCCAATGTTTAAACCTTTATCTTAAATAAAACCTTATAAACAATTAATTGAAAATTGAAGTGTACATAAAGAATGCTACCTAAAATGCATTGGTTTAAAGAAAAGACAACTGGCCCTATCAGATCTTTATCAAATATATATTAGATTATATGCTTAATTCACTTATTTCACATTTGTCTGCATTTTCATCTGAAAACAGGCTTTTTGTTTTTTCTCAAATCTTTATTTTGATGTATTATTTTACTTGAACTGAGACCAGAACGTCTGACCATTTTGACAAGCGCTGAACACCACAAAGACACGTCTGCAGGTTTTTAGGCAGAAGAACTGCCGCAACCAGCCCGACAAAACACAAATATAGTTCTCCAGAAATGTTTCCTGAGTCCTCACAACACCAACTATGCAATCATCGTCCAAGTAACAGCATCCAAAAACTCCCACAAACATATATAAACACAAGTGTGCTTCTCACACATGCAATCAAATATCCCATATCTAACCGTGGATTCTGTGTTAACGAGCCATCGGGTGCATTAATATAGAGCATTCACATCATTCAAACACCATTATGGCTTACAGCCAATATACATAAGGTGGGTTTAAAACGCCTTTAAAAAAATCTTATAATGCACGAGTGTGTGTGAACCATTTATTGATCTTCAGCTTAATGGGTCTTATTCATGAAACACGAGGAGAACGTATTTCTGTGCAAACTGTTGGTAAAACCATGCTTACAATCGTAACATTGAATTGAATGTGACAATTTACGTAAGAATAGTTTTACGAATGATTTACACTGAAATTCATTCCACTCGTGTTTCATGAATGAGGCCTGTGCATTTACAGGAAAATGCAAATTCATGTTCTTAAGGTCACATACCGGTGTGAAATGTGAAATCTGTCCCCTTTTCATGGTCACTATATTAAGTCTTACTTCTGTTGGCTCCTTGAAGCAAGCCTGGAGGCCTCAGCAGCTGCTTTCATTGTCTCAAATTGCTCCCTCTCCAAACTGCTACCCTTGTGGCCCAGCTCCACCAGCTGGCGGGCCAGTTCCTGATCCTGGAGGAGCAATAACACAGATCTGCTGAACTGAATTTGAAGGATGCTTGAAGCTGACTGAATAATCTGAAGAAATTTGTGGAGTTCAACAGATTGCTGTGGCTTTTCTGTACAAACAGGCCAGTGTATTTATGACATATTTGTGCTAGTTTTGTGCTTAAATGCTATTTCTATCAATCCAACTTTAGTATACGTGCTATTTATGTGGCAAAATGACACAAGCTATGCTGACAGTTCCATGGTTGCTGGGATCAAGGATTTTGCCACATGTCACTACAGTCTAGTTAAAGTGGATAGCAGCGCTGCCATATGATTTAGTGAGATTCCTTATAGCCTCAAAATGAGGAGCTGCTTTCATGTGGCTAAAGGGCATTGAGTTTGTAGAAAGCTGCTGACTAGGACGTCTGGAAAGCCTTTTGCCTCTAATGGCAAGATGCGTTTGTGTATGATTAAGTTTACTGTTATTATGATTGGATTTACAAATACAGTAAAAGTCCAACAGCAAAGTAAAAACATTTATTACAAGTTAAACTAAGTTTATTTTTTGTTACTGTTAGTCTGTAAAACTATAAATAAAAACTGACACCACATTAAACCACATAAAGTTTTGGGTCAGCTAACAAAGCTGAGCCTAAGTTACAATGGCAAATATTAAAATTGCAAATAGATGAAAACATTTACCTATGCAGTATTTTAAAATTAAAAAGTTTGTTTAAACCACTTATTATTTCAACTTACTCTGAGCCCATATTGGTTTCCTAGGGTAATTATTTTTAAATGTATAATGTTATTAAATAGGTAAGGCCATTAAATGTATAACTACATTGAATGCCATACAACTTATTCCTGTAACCAAAAATGAGCCTTCACATATGAAAACTTCACACACTGGGATCACTGTTATGGACAATTCCAAAGTTTAAATTATTTACAAACCTACATACCTTGTGTAATGTGATATATTTATGTGTACTTTATGTGTACTATGAGTACTTCTGTCATGACTGCTCCAAAAATATAGGATTTTTCTTTATTCCTTTTTTGGAGCAATCATGACAGAAGTACTACGTCGCCATCTACCGTTAGAAATGGCTTTCCGCCTGTTTGTAAACGATAAGCTTTATTTTCATACTACAGTTTTCCCTATCAACTCCTGAAATACGCCGTTTTAAAACAAAAGAAAATAAAAGTGGTTTTCTTGGGTGCATCCAATCACGGTGTTAGTTGTCCTTAGAAGCAACAGGATTTCATTTCCAATGATGCAAGTTAATAGGTTGTTAATACGTCACATATCACATAAAAAAATGAATTTCACAACGTTGACGATGTAACGTAAAAATAACTCTTTTTACTACTCAGACGGTTTACGTTTTTATTGCATTTAGATTAACAATCATTTGCAGCCAACCGACACAATTTTTATACTCACTTCAAGGTAATAAAGATCTAAAGGTTTTATCTGAGAATCCAAGAAGTCTTCATAACTGCGAAAGTCTTCCACGATTTCACCCCGAAAGGTTGCGCTGCCGTCTTCCTCCATCTTGTTTATGATTCCATGGCAACAGATACAGTTATAGTTGGATCGTATCAGATATCAAGTTTCTCCTCGGCTGTAAACCAATCAAAGCCCAATGGATATCGTAAGCCCCGCCCATCTATTAAACTGCGGAAGACTGAAGCGTCAACATTCACAGTAAGCTTTGTTTGTCTACAATGCAATTTTACAGAGATCAAGGCAGTTACTTATTTCAGTCTGTTGTATAAAACAACAACAGACTAAGCTAGGCTTTCTAATTTAGCTTTCAGTCTTTAGCTAGGATAGGAGTACAATACCAACAATGTAAAATATTAACAAATAACGAGAAATCATGAAAACAAACCCCTCGTTCATCTACATGTGCCTCATCATTTAAACAGTTGAGAAATGTTGCCCTTCACTATTCACAACACTTGTCCCACAATGTCTTGTTTTCAAAACGTTCTTTAGCTTCTATGGTTAAATGTCATATATTTTCAGGGCTAAATCACATTTAGTGCTGATTATTATTTATTATTATTATTATTATTATTGGAGTACATCTTTAAATATAGAGTATTTTCTGTTGTCTGTTAGCATTTAATTGTTGATGTTGAATTTGTTAAACAAAGGGACCTTTAAACACGGTTTAAGGTTTTTGTTAAACAAATCTGATGGTGAATAGGGTGGTGTGGCAAAGTTGCTAAAGAGCTAACTAAACTGGTTGAAATCACAAGATATAGGTCATAAAGTATTTTATTATGAATCCAATAATTAAATTAAATGTTGGGGTTCTGATGGCCTTTTTTGCATTAAATGTATGATTAAGATTAGCTTGGAGTGATTTATTGAATGCATCAAACAGTTCAGCTGATTCATGTTTAATATACTTTTAGTATGATCATTTTTAACATGACAAAACTGCGCTGCGTTACCTGGTTACCTGTAGCATTAGTTACCAGTGGCTAACTCATAATGAAATAAAAAGCATGTGATTAAACGGTTATAAAACTTTATTTCATTATCTCATCCATGAACAATTTGTTAGTCCCATCGTATTTTTATCAGCAGTGTAAATGACGAACGCTTCGTCAGTCTGTTTAGAACATGCGACCTCTAGCGGCGAAATTGCGCTTTTAAATGTTTTTTAAATGGCTTGAAACTTAAGATGGTAAACGGGACAGTTAAATGTTTTGGTACGTTGACGCCAACATTTGTAATACTTAACCACTAGATGGCAGAACTTTATTCATTTTTTTTTTCATTTAAACCATTTTCTGTTAGAAGCACAAGTCAGCATGTGTCCTAAATGTGTTAAGAATAGCGGTTTTCAGTTTATGAGTAAAATATGTAAAAATGTTCCTTTTTTTTCTTCTAAAACAACAGTCATGCCAAAAGTTAATTGTTAAACTGTTGTCTGTTTTAAGAATATAGGAGGGTAGCAAATTGCTATATACTGACTATACCAGCCTGATTAATAGCAAGTTTATTTCATTTTTTTATTTCTTTACTTTTTTCTTCAATTGCTACAAATGATTTTTTTTCTGTGAACACCATGAAGAAATTTAGTTTCAAAGGACCTAATGCAGTTATAAGAATATTTTGTTAAGGGTCATACCAACTGTCTGCCATTTGATATACCTATGAGTAGAGCTCTTAAAAACAGAGAGGTCCTGCAAGACATGTTTATCCTTGTGAGACATCCCTCTTCTGGGGAATGCTCTGGGGTCATGACGGGATTTTCATTCTGTAACAGTCAGCAGCTAGACTGACAGCAGAGCTATATTTGATGAGCAGTTTTCAAGGACCAATAGCTGTTTAAAAAAAGAAATATGGGCCTTTTAAGCAGTATCTATGTACAGTAACTCAGAAACATTTGAAAGATTCATAATGATATTTGTCTTGTATTGTTGTCCATTTATAATATATTTAAAAAATACATTTACAAATTACCATCACAAACATTAAAATCTTTTGAAACTGGAAAATTGTTTGTGCAAAACAAGCTTGTAAATACAGACATAAATATATTGTATAAATACAGTGAGGTATAATATAAAAACATAGTTATGTTTTGTAAAATTATTGAGGAAAGTATGTATATATATATATATATATATATATATATACACTATTATTATTATTATTATTATTATGATTACAAACACATATATAAATGAATTTTTAGATGAAGATCTTTGTAACATCCACGTTAGACTTCAATGAGCAGAAGTTCATTCTGTTCTCCACATCTGAAAAGTCTCATTATTGGGTCATTCAACCCTTTTCTGTGGTACACATGATGGCTGGAATGCCAGAAATAAGCAAACAATTCATCCTGAAAAGAAAACTTTGGCTATTTCAGGCAACCAGCTCTGTTCATTCTTGTCTTTTTCAAGATTAGTCAAGATTAAGGCTGCATTATCCAAATCTAAACTTAGGCCAGTACTTGACTGCTGGTCGATTCCTCTTTCCAGTGTTGATGGTGGTTTTTGGTATCAAAGGCTTTGATGGATGTGGAGGTGGTTCTTTCTCTTTTTCTTTGTCTGTTATCGTGAAACCTTGTTCAGATTTTTCATGCAGGTTCATCCTAGGCAGGAAGTGTGTAGACACATGTTGTGACTTTACTCTCGGGCTGGACCCCATTTTTGCTTTGCCTCTCTTGTTTAGTGCCACAAACCACTCTCTACCAGTGCGATGGTTTTTGTGGATCACTGAGGCATATGTGTTGTAGCTGTTCTCCTGAAACCTCTCCCTAAACTTGCAGTCATCTGTGAAGCTCTCCTGGAGAGACAGAAATGAAACAGAGGAATGAAATGATGGAAAATCAACAAGTTCACTTTCAAATCCAGATCAGACGTTTACATTACAATAAATGGAAAATTACTGCAAAACATCAGAGGACAAGTTCACTGTAGAGTCACCAATGTATTTTAATACTAGAATATGTTTTTATCTATTTCTACAGATGTTATATTTTATATATTTTTTATATTTTAAATTATTAAATATATTTAATATATTATCATTTTGAATTACATGTTTTACTTTGGATTTAACTTATTGTATTGTATTTGTAATTTAATTATTAATTACTACAATATATTAAAAAATTACACAATTTAAACAGATTTTAATGTTTCCTATTGGTGTGGGATATGTTGTAACAACAGCATCTTTGTACCTGACAATCATTTACATGTGAGTGTCAAGTTCTATAGTTCTAAACTACATCTGGCAGAAGATAAGTACAACACTATTTTACACTATCAAAGTTTGAGACACAGTGCAAGAAAACATGACTTTGTCACATACTTTCAAACTAAAGGTAATACAACTTCCCCCAGTCTCCCTTATAATGTAAAAGTCTAAAGCAAGTCTATACAACAATTATATGAAAGGGCGCAACATTTAAATTATGCTTTAATTTTAGCACAGCAAATAGACAGAGCCACAGCACATCAATAAAGCTTTAACTATCAGGCACACAATAAGTAATTACCTCGCACCCACTTTGTAGGATGGCACATTAGCAGCTGCTGGAGAGAACACATTGTGGCCTGATTGAGTTAGCCTCTCATAAAGCTAATGAAAAGCAGCACGCAGATTACAGACACTGAGTCACAGAAAGACGCATCGAAGGGGTTACAGAATAATTGCAAGTCTTACTTTTATCTCCCAGCTCAAAGTCATCAAAACCGACTTTCCAATCAAAGACTGCCGTGACTGACAGAAGCAGATCTTTCTTTGTGTGGGCTAAAAACTCATTAGGCTATGAAATAACTTTATCCGTCCAGAACGCAGGGAAGCAGTATAGATGCTTTTGTGCTGGCAATCTTTAGTTATGTACCATGCAAATGCCTCTATGGGTAGAGTTTCACAAATGACCTTAATTTGATCCTTCTAGAAAATGTTTTAAACATCTGACAAAAGCACAGACGATGTACAGTCAAGTTGATTTGATCGAATCATAATTTTATAAAATGGATGCCAACCTTAGACAAAACAACTTTATCAATGGTCTAAAGTCTAAAAGATGTTTATTTTCCAAAGCTAGTTTTTGCTTTAACTTTCTTTATAGATATTTATTTGTTTGATAATAATTATTTGTTTGTCATAATCAAACAGGCTGCTTGATGTTTCAAGGATAATGAATGTACGCTATAAAAATTAACTGCTGTCATTAAAACTTGTAAAAAGCAACCAGTAAACATTAAGCTACATCAATAAGTCTATATAACCACCGTTATTACAAATTTCGACCTTACTTTCTAAAAATACATTTGGTGGGAACCTATATCATGAATTTAATGAGGGCCAGTTCCAAAGAAAGGGTCTTGCATCTTTCCCGAACATTGAAATAATAAAACTGTTCTGGTTTGTTGAAGAGTGCAGCAAAGCAGAAAATGGTGCCATTACAATATTTTCCAAACATGCCACTCACAACTTGACCCACCATAACTTCACAGGGATATTGTAATTTGCCCCAAAAACATCTGAACGTTTGTATAAGTGGGGTACTTGGGTTTTGTCTGGATGTGTCCCTTATGCCCTCAGTTCTGAACAGCAGTCAGCTGTTGGGGATAAAATGATTTTAAGGTGTTTTTTCATTTTATTCTGAGATGACTAGATGAAAGAAAACAAACCCATATGTCTGCATGTTTGGTGTCTGAGAGCAGTAGACGTTTTACTATCCTGAACTTGCACAGCTGCTTGACCTCTGTCTGTTCTCTGACAGCTTTCTTTCAAAATATTTTCCACAAACAATCGCTCAAGACTTTCCATACGGTACCTCCGCAGTCTCAGCATTGTACCACCAGCATAGTGTTTTTATACTGTTGTATTACAGAATGGAATATTTACAGCAATTACATCTTAGATTTGATCTCAATTACTAGTGTTAATTGTTGCTGTATTTTTCAAAGTTGTTTTCTTTACTTAGAACTTGCGATTTACCATGAATTGGAATTTGAGACACATTTTATGGAACAGGAGACAGTCATGCTTATTTTTTCTCCCCTGGTTTCTCACCTTCGGCTCATTGTTTTCTCAATAAATGCAGTGACCTCTTAACTCTTATACTTTGAAAAGATTATGTTTGTAATGGCTTGCTGGGTAGGTCACACGGCATAACGTACATCTGTCTTTCCTGCCATTATTACAGCAATAAATTGCCACTATAAAAACATCTAAATATTAAATATGACAGACAGTGCAACAAAATCAGACACAAAGTCATTTGATACTTCTTTGGTAAGGCCGACTTGTCTACGGTGCTCAGTGCTTGGGGTTTAAAGCCCAAGCTGACAGACCTATTAAATAAGCCTGTGCAACTGTAGCTGGTCTGAGGAAATGAAACCCAATTCAACTCTGACTGAGCCACTGCAGCTGCTTTAATTACAGATGATGTCTGCAGCAGTTTAAAGGCTAATCCTCATATTTATCAGACTACTTCATTTTGTTATCTATCCCTTACATTCTTGTTCAGACCTTTCTCAAATATTACATTAATGTGCTATAGAGTCCACAAAGCAGAGAAAGCCTTTCTTTTGACAAAATACTTCATTTGGAGCAATGATGTGTGAATATGTTTTTTGGCAGATGCTTTTTACCGGAGTGATTTAGTGATAGAAGATTAGAAAAGGAAATGTACTCCTGCCTAAGGAATTAGTTTAAACTGATAGCACAGTTTAAAGTTCCTTATTCAATACCAAGACAATGATTGGTCATGTCTCAGTGTTGTGTAGTGCAGTACTTAAAGGTGAAGCATTTAAGTTTCTGTACCACTAGCATCACCAGACAGTAAGAAATTATTGTTTATAGGTTTCCTGAGCAACCCCTCAACTTTCTATGATCAGACAAACAGATACAGTAGTTTCACCAAACCCACACATCAGTTTATCCAATTGTGTTAGACTGGTAAGAATGCTCAGACAAACAATGTTTGTATAGTGCTACACAGCCACAGTTTTGTGTTTTTGAAAGAGTCTACCTACAAATGCTTTATTAACCAGGGACCAATTCTATATTTTGTAAAGTTATATAGTAAAGACATTTCCTATGAATTTTTGGGACCATAAGCAATTCTCATTACATTTAAACTAAGCATGATTTAAATTCTTTTTTGTGCATTTAGTTTTGGGTTGACACCCAAATTTCTTGCAAATTTCTTCTAATTTGCATGCTACATTTTTGTTTACACACACATTGATTCCCTTTCCCTCTTTGCAAGATTATCAACTACCACATACTCGTTTTAATCTGCTCTTCCTATTAAAACACGCTAATAAGCTCTGGCTTCTATCTGGCAACCCAGACCCCTCTAAAACCAGATTGCTCTGTGTAACTGCAGAGTGTCTCTCCACTGCTGTGTGTTGTGCTTCTTTGTCACAGCAAGCCAAGATCTCCTTCAAAAGTGTGAATGTGGAGTTTGTTTAACATATTTGAGTTAGTTTGATGGTGTGGTTGCTGGTTTTTTGAAGGGGATGCACAAATTTAGGTTTAAATAATCCTGGTTCAGACTTACAGTAGCGTGAAGTCTCCCCCTCTTGTTCATGGCTAAAAATCGGTTGCTGAAAACTCCTCTGATTCCTATGACCCCTTGAGACACAGCAAACAGCTCCAGCACACCTACAAATGCAGAAAGATACAGAAGACTGATGACCTTTATGTCGGAAAAGTCAATGGTCAAACTGTTTATCATTTAAATATTCTTTTTGGATAGATGGGATATCAAATATACAGAAACATAAAGCACATATGTACTAACATGACATAAAAATATTTTAAAACACCATATAGAGTAAAAAAAGGAAGATTGTAAACATACAATACAATGCATTTAGTCATCAGTGTTTTTTCCTAATGTTAAATCATACACGTTTGGGTTTTCTTCATTTGGCTCTGCAATAAAGATACTGACTTTGGAGATACTGACTTCATAGAGCCCACAAATAGGCTCTTGATTAATAAAAAAAAAACAGTTGTTCTTACTGTAAATGAAATTGGTTCCAATCATAGTTGGTTTAAAACAATTGACTCTGTTTGTCATTTAGATGTAACACCCATCTTTTTATCATTAATTAGTTTAATATTTTAATTCATTGTTACTGTTTGTTTATATAGTAAATGGGATTGTTTGGGGTTTATTTCTTTTAGAGAGATGGATGCCTAAATTCTGTCGGGCATATAGACTCGACACCCACTGGCAATTTCGCCACTCATAAGGATCCCTCTACTTTAATTTTCAGCATTATCATCGGTTTTACAGTGAATGCTCTAAATAGAACCAGTACTACTGTATGTTCACTGAGTGATTCGACCATTAACAGAAATCTAGTGTATGGCATGTTAATGATGGAACTCTTTTCAGCTTCCAGTCCACTAGCATTCTGATCTTAGCTGCTGCACCTGTTTCTCATACCTGTAAATAAACAAACAGCTCCAAACAAGAGACTTCCTCCAGAGGCAGCTTTACACTGTACATATCATTCATAAATCACCCTTGAATAAGGTCAACAGATCGGGACACATCAAACATTTTGTTTCGGCAGCTCGATAACAGTGCTGTTAACTTCTCTATCTCGATATATTCTCTTTCTTATGTATGCAAACAAATATTTAATATTTTATAATCGATGGGTCTGCATGCAGCCACATGAAGCATATTGATTATGCAGAAAAAACACGAATAAATCATTAACTAATCTTAACTTAACCCACTATGTAGACAAATGAGTTTAGGAAGATCCGTAAATGATCCGGTAACTTACTTAAACGATTAGGTTCGTGACTCCCGTTCACTCTTCCATCGGGGTGAATCTGAAGGTGAAAACCTATTCCAACTCTACAGTACAGTCTCCCAGTCCTGCGCCCTGATACGCGCCCTTCCTCGACAAGTTGGTGCTCCACAGAAACGTGTTCAGATCCCGTTAGCACTGCAGAGCAAAGCAACAGAAAGAGTGCAAGCAGGAGAGGAACGCTCATTCTTTAAAAAAATGTCTATGCCACTTCCAGCATTTTGCTCTTCTTCCTGCGCTCTCAGAGGTAACTTGCTTTTACAGCATTGGTGGGCATTACCCTCGGCTGCAGGAGCAGATCTGCTGGCAAAGAGATATTTATAACACAAATGATCTCACTGGTTGATGCGTGCCTGAGTTCTGAAGTACGCGCTTTCTCTCTCATCCTGCATTTATATACATTCAAACCGACCTGTGATCTATATAGAGATGCATTTCCACAGAGCACACCTTTGACCGGGAACACGAGTGTGTTTTAACACATTGATATGTCTATTGCATGCATTTTTAGGCACAACAATGAATGTTAACCATAAAGTGGGTAAGCAAATACTTTATGACTGAACGAGAAAAGATCGTGGAGGGTCCCGACTTCAGATCCTCAGGTAGCGCCTGAGTTTTGCTTGTCCTTGCGCGCCACTGCGACTGACTTTAATGTGTTTTAAGTATCTTATCATTTTTAGCCACTTCTTACGACAACTTTGCAGATAAAAGTCAGTTACTGCTGGAAATTCGGAGTTTCCAAGAATATCTTTGGCTGAAAACAAAATCTAATCCTTTGAAAGAAATTACATTTGAGAAATCATTAACAGGCTGCAATAACACTAATGCGCAATAATGTGTTGTTTCACTCTGCATATCTGGCATAATGCCGAGCCATGTTTTACATGGTTTAATTTTGTGCTCCTTAATGACAACATTGCCCAATATAGGCTGTTATTCAAATAAACGCTTGGTATAGTTTCATTGGAGCCTGTGAAAGCCTCTTATATTTTTTATTCGCCCTCTAATAATCAAACAATTGTGGTGTCGAGGCCAGTTGTTTCAAATAAGCTTCCCGCTGAGCCCTGAATGAGTAAAAAGCAGCACTGCATGTTTTCTATGCAAAGAAAGCCACAATGGGAATTTCACTGTTCTTATTAAAATGTCTAAAACATATGAGTCACCTGCACAGAATACTGTGTTGGGTAGATATATGTTAGTATAATTAGAGCAAATGTCCTTGTTTATTCAGCTTAATTAGCTGTTTACATTCCAATTATATTCAGGCACACAAACAGACAATATGTTTTTTCTACATGCAGAAACAAGTGATAATTTTAATCACTTGGTCATTTTAATCGATTAAGTATACATTAAATAGGCTATATGCATAAAAGTCTTGTCAAACAAATATTACTGCTAGCAGGGATTACAATATGTGGCCAAGCATGTTCACTTACAGTACATTTACAGCAGGGACAATCCGCTGTAGCTATATGGGTATGTCTTTGCTCAAAGGTGTATGGTGATAGGTATGGTTGTCTCTCAGATCTTTTATTACTATGCCACACCACCTACAACTCTGATATGTTTCCAAAGTGTCATTATTTATATGTAACTATATATATTTTGTTAGGCTTAACAAGATAATTCAACATTTTTTTCTGTAGCAAAAGTTGCAAAACATTTTCTAAACTTTCTAAAAAAAGGTTTTACATTTTTAAAGATTGTGTACAAGAAATGCAACTCTATAATATAATGTTATTACTTACCATCATCTAAGCCTAACTTTAAAACTTTATTTTTATTAATTAGTATTATTACAATGATTTATGATATATATACTGTATATTTATTATTCCATAAAAAAGCAGTAAGCAGTTATGAACACTGCCATAGTTGCACAGTCTTAAAGGAAACATCTCACAGTTGTATCAAAAGAAATTGGTGGTTTTAAGGTACAAGAATACAACTAGTTTTGCCAGTTCCAAAGCAGCTTATGGTAAACATTTGATAATTTGATGTGTTCGCTGAGAGTTGAACCCTCTACCAGTGAAGTCCTGCCATCATTTAAGGTTTTTAACAGACAGCCCAAGGTTTTGCTCACAGCATCTTAAGTTACTTTTGTGATGGCAGCGTCCAGTAATTTTAATTTTAAAGGAATGTGTCGTGAAAACAACCATCTTAATCACTAGATAAATGAGTGAGTCATGGAGGTCTGTGAGGTATTCTCTTCTATGTTTTACTGGCTGCACAACATGGATTGATCACTTTAATGTAAACACTACAGAACTGTTTACCTCCCAAATTGTTAAGGCAATTCGTTTGTGCTGGGCGCTCCAGTAACTGTGAGGTAATACCCCAGATGTGTATAAACACTGATGATCCTGATTGATTCATCAATGATCTTGGCTTTTAACAACTTTGTAGTATCAGACAGCTCTTTTTTTCCTTGGGAAAAATCATTTGTTATTGTTTTGGCACAGGCAACCGTTATCTGCGAATTAAACGTTTAAGTTAAAGGGAAGGAGATGAGTTTTCAGGTACTGCTGCAAATTATAGTGTCTGGACATTGTAAAGACTGTCTGTCTCATTTATGGATTGCTACCTAATTTTGTCTGTGAGATGTAAAATGTTTGTTCACTTAAATGTTTGGTTGCATTTTGGTTGTACTGAGTGTGAAGTTTCTTTCTTGAGTTTAGTTTGTTATATATGAAATATAATTTTTTTTTAGAGTTAAATATATGAATTGTATGACATGTTGTATAGTATCACACTGGATTTAGGAAGCAAAACAAGATAAACAGCCCAGTCAAGATAAACAGCTGTTTCAGAACTGCATAAACTTTATTAACAGTGATGTAAAGAACTCCTCGTTAAATTATAACTTGTGAAATATTTTTATAAATTCTAGGTTTTTCCCAACATTTAAGACACATTTTTCTAATTTTACTAGCTAGCCCTTCACAGACCACTCATTTTGAAATCACTGATATTTATTTTAAAAAAACACAGTGTGACAAGGGAATTTTAGCTTGCCTGAGGGTGTTTGTGCTGTGACCCCAGAATCACTTCCCAACATTAGTCCTTGCAAACGTGCCCACAGTCATCTAAAACATTCCACCACAGCAAGGCGGAACAGGAAAGTAGTTTTTTTGCTCTCTGTATCAAGCAGAGACACATTTTTAAGTTCTGCTCAAGGGTCAGAGATTCTCACCCTATTCCCTTCTCCCATTTCCTGAGAGCTGGAGCGTGAGGCGACGTGAAAACGGCCACGCATCTCATACATGTCTTTCCAAAACAGCCCACGGATCAGCCAAGCATTTAATCTGTGCATAGATCTAAACATTTGCTTTGGACAAAATGGTCCTCCATTCATTTGTGAAAAAGCCAGTGCTATGTTTTTGCAAACTGTCTGAGGGCATTTGGTGAGAAACAAAAAAGCACCTGTTTGCCTGTTACAGACAGAGCTGGCTGTCAGTGAGCACGGCGACCAATGATGAGAGTGATCCGTACATACTGACAGATATGGCATGAGTTAAATGAACAGGGAAAACTGCCCCCGCATTAGACGTGACAGTAAGAGGTAAATGAAAGGTTCCCAATGAACACTTGAAAGGTGTCAGTAAGTGTCATCAGTTGATGTGTGACTTCCTGCTGCAGCCTCTGATTATAGATGATTAAATAGATCAACCAACAGGCTTTTCCGATATGGATGCTGGATTCCTGTCACCTTGATTTGTATTTTTCTGTTATATCATGGCTGAGAACATGGTACAGGGAAGGGAAATGCTATTGGCAGTACATTCCCACAATTGTGACACACACACACACAGAAATGTTGTAATAAACTGTACTTTGTATTGAACACTACACAATTTAGCAATGAGCATAACTGTACTTATAGTACTACATTTACTACTGTATAGTGACATTAACATGTGTAACACTTTGTGGCCTCACCTATAAGTAGTTTAGTTATTATTAAAAGAAATCTAAAAGTTGTATGTAGATTTTTATTTTTATTAAGCATTTCTGTCATAGGTCATGATACAATAGAACAGTGTTTAATTTCCCTGTGTAACATTATATTTTTAAGATCTTTGTAATGAAAATACTGATTTTGTTCTTGGCAACACTGTGGTGTTGGTAACATTGGTAGCATGTCAGTTTGATGTGAATTCACCACCTCATCTTTGAGAAGGTCTCTCATTGACCTTCTAGCCTCTGAAACAGTTTCAACAACAACCTTTTTGCAATACATTATCCACATCTGCTTCTCTCTGCGATTCATACATCTTTGTTTGAGTGCCAGGCTTTTTGCTCTAGCCTCCGTCCCCTTAGGTCAGAGTTGAGGCTACGGAAATTGCCGGGCTCTCTGATGTAGGCCCATATCCCTCACTGTAGAACAGAGAAATGCATCTTTTGAAGTGTTCCCATCCTTCCCCCCATTTTCTCCTTTTCTGGTCCTTATTCCTATCTAGTAAAACCAACAAACAGTCACCATCCCCCTCCACCAATCAACAGGCAGTTTCCTGTGCACTTCCCCTGGCATAAATCCACCTTTAGCCCTACCTGACTGCCCTGGCTCAGAGCTCAGTAATCAGAGCCGGACATTCAAAATTCCTGTGCAGCGTTGAAAGATTAGTTCTGTATAGCTTTACAGTGGATTTCCGAAGGTCTATATTTTACCTCTGGGGCAAAATGCTTAAAATGGCCTCTCTGTAGAGCTAAACGAAAGATGCATCTTTTGTACTGCAACAAATGATCTTGAAAGAAACATCAACAAATCTGATTGCAGTCATGATAAAACGTGTGACCTGTACGCTGCTTTAGTAAAGTATGCAGCTTGTCATTAATCACGTCATAACCTTGCATGACCCATCTTTGATAATGTGATGGTGCTGTTGTCCATATTAGCACTCATGCACAAATCTCTTTTGCAGTTGCATAATTTATGTTTGATTGCGGTTCAGCCCGTAGCGTTAGTAAAGTGAACAACAGCTGTGTCTGACATTGTTAGCGACTGAGCTACTGACACCTGCATGCTCAGTGTAACTATAACTATGGAATGTGAACGAGAGGTTTGCTTTGATTTCATATGCGTGCAAAAGACAAATACGCTGTTTTAAAAACAGTGAGTATAATTTCATAAGCAACAAAGATATAGAAATCTATTAAGTGAAATATTATGTTCAATTTTCGCTTAGCACATTTAGTTTCATTTCCTGCTTAGTGCATTTAGCACCAAATATAGGAAGCACTGTAACTAAACATTTTTATAACTGCTGGATAAAAATACATTCTAAACCTTAAGTTATACAACCAAGAACACAGAGCTGTGATTAGCAACAGATCCTGAGATAGCTAGAATAAATTAATTTTAAGCTGTTTCTTTTTGCTTGAAGATTTAGTTTATGACCCATGAAGGGCAGAACTTTGAAGAGGAGAAACAGGTGCAGTCTAAATATTTTTCTGCTCTCAGATCTGACTGTTAAACTCAGCAATGCGTAGAATTTGCAACGCAGACACGCACAAGACAGGTACAAGCAGTTGAGGAGTATACAAAGCAAAAGTGTGTCTATAAAGCGGATCTGTTTATCTTTGAAGCAAACGCTAAGTGTCATTTTTTCCATGTCAGTGAGGAGGAAGGTTGAATGTGTAATGTTTTAAAATTACTTGAGCAGGTTGTTTGGTGCTTGTTGTTGAAATATTACTTAGATAAAGCCAGATTCACTCAATGTTATGACAAAATCAAACTTAATGCACAGAATAAACATGCTGTATATAACAAAAAAAGTTTTTGGGGCTAATTAGAGTAACAAACCAACTTATTGTAATTATGCAAATATGCCCAGCATTTTTTGTATTTAATTAAATATATTATTAATTAATTTGTACATTCTTTGGAGGAATACAGACAGTAAACCAGCAGTAATAAATTAATGCATTCAGCTTTCTCATCCTTCTCAACATGATCTTGTGTCACTGTATCATTAGTGTGGATAATCTATAAATACCTCATTCGTACATTATACCGCTCAAGATCTGTATGTTTCACTCAGACCTATTTTGCATGTAAGGGCCCCATGCCGAGATGTTACAAAACAACAAAAAGATATAGAGAAGGGACAGATGCAGGAAAGAGCAGTTCAGCATGGGACAAAATCACACATAAAGTATGAGAAGCGGACCAGCTAGGTTAGCCAAGGGTGATCACATTTGGCCATATGTGAGAAGGGTATAAACTGAGCCTGACCTGGGGGTGCTGAGTGATACAGTGACAAATGAAACTGGAGCTTATGAAGGAACGGATTGCTCCAGCCACAAATATGGGGCAGGCAATAAATATCTTCACTAAGTATAAGTGACTAACATCATCCCCCAGCCCATTACCTCATATTTTAAACGAAATTCTTTGGTTCCTTTGTGGCTTAAGAAAGATAACATTTTAAATGTTATTTTTTTTACATTGCTATCAGTTCAGTGCATACCAATATTATGTTTATTTTTTAAATACTTTTTACTAAATACTATTATTCTCTCTCTCTCTCTCTCTCTCTCTCTCTTTCTCTCTCTCTCTCTCTCTCTCTCGCTTTCTATATTTCTTTACAATTGAACTTTAGCCGTGTTCCTGGACCATTAGGGGGCGCACTAATACTCTGCTATGGAAGGTAATCGCAATACATTTTTAAAAATCCTGATTTGGTTGAAATTTTCATTATAAAAGCTTGGTGTCACTGTTGAGCTATTTTTACATCTTGTGGCTCCCTCTCGAGTTCTGATAGTTCTGATTTATTTATATCTGCAAAAATACATATGAATGTAATGTAAAGCATAAACTGATGTGGTGTTTCAATGTATATTGTGGTTTATGTCCATTGCAAATCACAGTTGACTGTGACGTATAAATTGACAGCGTTATAATTTTTATTTTTATTTTATTATACTTGTATGGCAGGCTACGTAATAATTGTTTAAATGTGGGTTATATAATGTTAATTAAACAGGGCGTCTGTGTTGTTTCTTTAAAACCAGTAGCTTAAACCTGTTTCATTTTAATATAGGTCAATTTAGACAATAGTGTGTTTTGCCTTTTTGTAGCTAATAACGAGAACGGGCTAGTATTTGCTATTATTTTACTGTTATCATATTGTGACTGTACATCGAGTCATTTGAAAACAAAGAGTACGTACTTCAGGTTTAATTTATTATATCGTATTAGAAACGATCAGGTTTCTTGGCGTCTCGCTTTTAATACTTTATTTCATGGAGAATGTATCGTGTCGGAAATGTCATTGGTTTCAAATAGATTATTATGATAATTATTGTATTTATTATTATGTTTGTTGTTCTTATTATTGGCCTGTTATATGCTTACCTTACATAGTATTTCCCGGCAAATATTTGAAGAACGAATTCGACAGACACATAGGCTTTAGTGAACACAGACAGTAGACATATTATAAGAATTGAATGTTTTAGGTTTTTGTCTATTTCACTGTCGCCTATTAAAAAGTAACCAATTAAAGCGTTTATTGAAGACAATTTTTAAGATGATTATGTGTGCTGTAGTATAAATTAGTTCATATGATATCAGCAAAAATAGTAGAGAGGTGCTTGTTTGTATTATAGATGTTGTCTAAAGTGTAAATATAACATTATTCTTTTAAATGGCAAAGTTACTCTTAAAACAGCGCTCCCATATTTATATTTATTTCCTGTTCATGTAGAGTCAGACAGAACTAATCACAAGGTCAGGTGAAAATAAAGCTATTTTATTGTCAAAGCATTCAACATGATTAGATAAACTATCAAATAGTGAATTTCAGCAAAAGGAAGAAACACTGAATCTATTCCTCACAGACACAAAATATTACACTTTGTATTAAAACAAAACAAGTATTTACATTGTTTCCAATAGACTGCATCTTAAACCAATAACTATAATTTACATGCACTCTTAAATACACTTTGACATCATATTCCCAGTTTTCAATATCCTTATGCATATAGATAACATGTCATTGAATAACTCTCAATGAAATGAATCTGCATCTTAAATGATTTATGTACATTATACATTAATATGTACAAAATTAAAAGTACACTTACATTAATATTGTCCCTTTTCTGAAATAATAAGTGCTTCATATAATAAATAGATTTTAGTTTTTTTAAGTCAAAATGCATCTTCAAACACAAAAACATGACACTTGAAGAAAATCAAACAGCAACGTCTTTTGAAAGTGAGAACAAATGTGTTGGCGTTTCTCCTCCAGGTTTACCATATTCCGTTTTGATACAAATTTGGAACGTCTCCTTTTTTAAAAAAAAAACAACAATGAAAAAAATTAAAATCCTCAGAAACTCAGTTGTGAGAGGTCATGTGCCGAGAAAGGTGGTGTCGCTCCCTGAAAGATTCATTACAGATTGGACACTTTAACTTTTCTTCTCTCCTTCTTTTAACTAGAGGTTCCATAGAATACTCCTTTTTGTGGTGTGAGCGCATGTGATAGACGAGGTCAGAGGTCATGCGGAAGGAGGCGTTGCACTTGGCACACCAGTTCTGGGCAGGTAGACAGAGAGAAGTGAACGAAGGGGGCAGAAGTGTAAGAGCAGAGGGCATCTGCAGCTGAATAGGGCCTGAGGTCTTGGGCCAGAAGGCTGTGGCATAAAGGAAAGGGTTCTGTTTTGCGATCCCACCTGGCACAGGGCAGTTGCTGCCTAATTCTGAGCCTTGGAGCTTTGCGGTGAGGTGGTCTGCCTGGTAGAGTCTACTGGAAGAGACAGTGTCGCCCACTGCAGGATGACAGTCTACTGCCGGCAGAAGCTTGGGTGCCATGACAAGAGGTGATAGCTGTGAGAAGGTTCGAGACGGCTGGCTAAAGGCACTCTTTCTCTCCGAACCTCCACCACCCTGCTGCGGCACTGAAGTGAAAGCACTGCCAATTGACGAGGTCTCCATTCTGGACTGTGGGGGCTGAGTCTCACTAAGAACCTGTCTGATGTTTAGGTGTTTTTCAGTCGGGTTGTTGCTGGGCCGGCCAGCCTCCTTGTTCTCAGAGTTGGAGCTGGAGTTTTTGCCACTGTGCTTTAAGCTCTGAGGTGACTTTTTGACCTCTGTAAAGGCGCTCCTCTTGGTTTCTGTTGACTCTGAAACAGAAGGAGAAAAGGCCCGCCTGCTCTCTTCCAGACCATACGCTCCACGGTACTGCTGTGCTGAGTTGGCCAGCTCCTCTTTGGATTTGAGAGGCTGAGATAATCCACTATTCCTGCTGTCCTCCATGTCAGAGAACTTGCGCTTTCCAGAGTTCTCACTCAGGATTTCAGCCTCTCTGTCACTTGGTGGACTGGTTCTATTATTTTCCAAATCCCTGGCAAGATTGTGGAAGTCTGTGGATGGTTTTCCTTCCTGTGGATTGGAAAAGCCATCAGATCGGCCCAATTTGGGACTGGACCTGGCAAGAGGTAGACTAGCCTGGTCACTTGCATCCTTGGCCTCCCCCTCTGGGCTTGCCATGCTTTGTAGTCTCTTAGTGCAACGGAATCTCAGATGAGCCAAAAAGGGAAACTCGAACTGGAAACGCTGGCTACAGTCTGGGCACAAAAAGGGTGAGGTTCCTACAACAAATAATGTGGTAAAAAAGAAAGGAGAAATATTAGAAAAGGTGTCCATAAAAGCACATGGTGCACAAAAAAATGATGGCGCACAAAAAATGATTAGATATCATCATTAGATATTAAATTGTTGCAATCTTTTCAAATGTCAAATGAACATGTCAAATACTAATTACATTTTTGTAAAAATTACTGTAATGAGACCTTCAATTCACGTTTGCACTTTTTTTAAATAATTTAATCTTTGACTATATTTAGTACAACTATTTATTTAATCACAGACATTTTTTGCACTGTTATTATTTTATTATGCATTATTTTATTGTGCATTATTATTATTTATATTTGCAAATGCTATTTGTAACCAAAGTATCACAAATAACATGTATTAATTTTTTTTAGTGTACCTTTATTTTTGACTTGGTTTCTGCCTGGGCTCAGGAGGAGCAGCTCAATAAGGTCCTTTCCATACCACACCAGGAGCTCTTCATCTTTCTCTATTCTCCTCAGTGACCTGTAGAAAAGCTGGCCGTTCTTCACATAGGCCTCCAGGTTCTGTTCATCTCTGTCTCTTGCAGACTGCACAAGCCTCAGCCACATCAGGCCTTCAGAGGAACTGTTGGCAGCTGATGTGTCCACCTGTATTCAGCGCCAGCGAGGCGGTTAGTATAAGTCAGGTGACTGTAGGGTCTAGTCTATGTGTTTTAAACATGGGCTTAAACATTATTATTCAAACACCTCTGTAATTATTACCACTGTATGCTATTTAACATCACACAAATATAATAACATAAACAAATGCAACCAAATAAATATAGCTTCATAAATAGCTTCAGCTGTATTTAAAACATGACTTTAACATCTGAAAATGTCGTCTTGCTGGAAAACACAAAGTGATCTTACCCTAAATATGTAAGGCGCCGTCCGCTTGTCTGTGGACTTCAGAGCAATAAATGCGATGCTGTCATACAGTGAAGTGTGGCTCAAAATACATGGGCCAAAAATGGCATTTTCTGGAATGTCGCAGGTGGTGTAGACGCTGGTAAAAATATCCGTTAAACATTGCTGCATCGCCTTTGCGTCGCCATCCCAGGCCAGTCTCTGGGAACTGGATTCCTCCATCATTTGCTGTAAGACAATGGCAGTGAATTATTATTAGTAGTAAAAGAAAGTTTTTGTAGCTATTTCTGGAACAGAAGAGTTTAAGCTGGGGTTCTAAATGAGTCTAATAATTCACAAAAATTAAATTCAAACTTTCCTATATACTTTTGCTTATACTGTTTCTTTTTTCAGTAGCCTATAGTCTATATAATATATTATAATAATATATACAAAATATAATACAATTCTGACATTTAGCCTTCTGATTATGTAGACTATATATTAATACTATGTTTCGGTACCCCATTAAACCAGAGAAAACGGAAAGGAAAAAAAAAATTTATTATACAATGATTCATTAACAAGCATGTATGTGACAGTAAAACAGTAATAAGTCTTAATTTCTGTTTTTACATTTTTCGTTCTCCTCTAGCTTTCGGATTTTTTTTTTTAAATTACATGGCGTTTACAGGGATGAAAATGTTTAATGAGGCCGTTCGGTCTATTTACAATCGCAGACCATATCGAATTGATTTTAAGAGCACTGTCAAAGCCGCTGATTTTATGTTAGCTAACCTTTTGCTCCATTTTACAAGAAGGAACGTATGTCTCGTCATTAGCATAATCCACCACTTTCCTTCTGAGACTTTAATTAAGGCAGCACGCGGAGTTAATTATTTTGTCTTCTGCAAACCCCTAATGCACATTTACAAACAAGGCGAATCTCCCTTATCTTGTTACTCGTGAATTGCAGCTGACTGGTGCAAATGGTTAAACACTAAAGGTTTAAGCAATATTTTGCAAAAGTGTAAATATTGCATTGTTTCTTATTGCATTGTTGCCCGACACTAGATTACTTGCAAGCACTGCTTATGATTATTTTTGTATTATTATCAATTTAACAGACACTAGTTCTGTGCTTTTTTGGTGATTTCTCTGATTTTTAGCTTGAAAGCATGAAATTACCATGTTTTCAGTTGTAAAGTTCCAGAATTTACTGTGATTTACAGATTTACTGTACGCTCTGATATGTATTATTGAACTAAACAGCTAACTGATTTTCCCGAAACAATTTAAAAAGGCTATCTTATGTATTCATTTTTGTTTTATGTTTTTGGTTTTTAGACGTAAGCTTCTGTTATAAACGCAGGTCACCTGTTTCATTCTTATTTTATTTTGTATTTATTTCTCAAAGTTAAAAAATAGATAACAAGTCAACGTGCTGATAACAAATAAAAACTTCTAGCCACACTGCGTTATAAATGTCAGATTTATTTGGAAAGAAGATGCGATTTTATACAAACACGTCTGTCTCTCGTTTGTCCACAAACGCGTAAAGTTCCCTTCATCCATAAAAAGCTTTATTGTGAATTTTGCCCTTCCTTTCACGATGCTCTTCTTTTGTAATTGTAAGGTCGCACACTCACTGCTCAGAATCACACAAAGGATCCAATGAATATGCATTTCAACTAAATACTATAATAGACCCACGAATATATGCGCATTTCTAAAACAGAGGAGACGAACCCACTGACCTCCGATTTCAGATTGAAATTTATTGCTCTTTGTTACCTACGGTTTTGTTGTCATTCCAACTTTATGGCAGTCTAATAACGTTTGCACCAGCTTTCCTGACTCAATGACCAAACGTATAGCTGTGTAAGTCAGTGCGCTCTCGTCTCCCATCTGCGAGGTTTTTAACACAGCTGCAGGATGCTGTTTGGGCGCAGCATATAGTCCCATGAATTAATAGCCTCCGGTTGTTTTGATTGCAAAATTGACCTTACTCACCAGGATACTAGGGTAAAATAATCCACAAGCTTTCGAAATTGCTGCCAATATATCTTCAAGTACGTATTGAGTGCCTCCAGTGAAGTCCGTGCAGTTCAGTACATTTCCCCGTCTTTTGAAAGTGACAGTGTTGCCGACTGTCTTATGATTCGCGAGCGTAGAGAGGCGTGCAGATGGGGCCGATACACTGACTGACTGGCACCCAGATACACACTTTTTGTTTGCTGCACATAATCTGTCCAATGAGGCGTGACACGCTTCGTCTCCTCCCTTTAACTCTTCGGTCGCCGACAGTTAGTAGGTGCGATTTGCTTGCAGAGTGCCTATTCAAAAATAATAAACAATTATTAAAACAATTGCAAATCGGTAGAATATCTCAATTTAATTATATATCCAGTCTTTAATTAGCCCTTTATTATTATTTATACATTTTTATGAATTACACGAAATTATTATTAATATTATTATTTGCTTTGGTAGTTAGATTAAATTATCAGACAACAAGACGTGTTAACCAAATGCTTACGAGTCCTGCTGATTTCATGAACGTACCCTAGTAAACAGCCGACTAAAAGTTTGTCTGTGTAACTCTGCTGTTACACACTACATTGAGTCTCGTTGTCTATAACATCCTTAATATCCAGGACGTATGCTGTCTTCGCTCGTACTTGTAAATATGCAGGCACCATTTGCGACGTGATCCGGCTCTAAATTATGTCTTTTTATTGTTATCCTCATTTCTTTTCACGGTTCTGGTTTACCTTACAGCAATTAGCTTGATTGACACTTAACTGCATCTGGGACGCTCTTATGGTTTCCGGCTGCTCGCTGGCGCTACAGGCTTGACACTCGCACACCTGCTGTGGCGCTCGATCTGCAGGAGAGCGCAGCGCGAGAGCCCCGTGTGCTCAACCTGACCCGAGCACGACTGAACTCATGATGTCTGTATTAACATCTGCGACAGACCGAAGTGAGTATTCAAGCAAACAAGTGCACATACCAGAGTTTATTTGAGCAAACTGCTCCGTTATCTTTGAAACCTTACGGCGATCATGTGTTGAAAACATTAAGCATCACAGTTTTGTTTGCTGAGCTCCACAAACTCCTGCATTTGTCTATAGGAAAGGTTCACGGGTCATTGTCGTAGTAGGTCCACGACTTTGGACGTTGTAAGACAACGAGCTCATAAGATTAACGATTATAAGAATGAATTACTGTCATTATTGAGCTGAGATATTTAGTTTTACCTATAGCTGATTCATCTTTCTTTTGCGTTGGGCTTTTATCAGTTACGCTTATACGGAATAGCTGAAAAGATCTGCTGCTTGCCGTTAAAAAAAAACAGGAAGCATTTTGGAAGCATTTCTCAAATAAACATGAACATTAAAATATGTAAAGAAAGGGTAAGTGCAATTATATTGATTAGATTTATAAATTAAACCTTAACCTGTATATCAGTTTATGTTTTTTACTAGTGGTGTTTTGTAAAATGCAGAAAAAATATATTTTTCTATAATGAAATTGAGTTAATGTGTAGAAATTTCGTAGGACCATAACACAAATTTAGGTGTTATGGTTACATGAGCACAAGTGGGCGACTGTGTTTGCCCGTGCAGAAGTAAAATCATGACATCATCTCTATTTCTCTATTACTTTGTTGTTTAACATAAGTTAATTCAGTCCTCTTATGATCAAAAAAAGTTTTACCAAGTGCTCAATCTGAAACAGATTTGGTGCATATGGGCAAAATTAGTCTTAGCTAGATAACAATACTCACTATCAGTTCCGTTGGATCTTTGTGAAATGATTTGTATATACTGTAGCCCTTTCATTGTCCTCGACAACAACCAAATGTTTGTTTGTATTCAATGCAGTCAAAGCATCAGCCACAGTGAGTCATAAGTAAGACTTTAAATCATACCAATACATTTCTGATATAGCAATAATTTCTTTAAATGTAGTTTGGTTAATGGGAAGGACTCTTAGGTTTCCAGGGTCAATATCTGGACAGGTTATTATTAAGTATTTTCATCTCTTTCAAGTTCTTTCACGCAAATGTGACAATCCACAACATGATTGATGTTTTTTCTATATGATATTGTAATTTAGTAAATATCACTGATTAAACATGGCTACATCATTATTTCCTAATTTAAAGATCTTAATAATAAATTACAAAACAGTAACTCTGATGCAGCAACAAATTTACTAACTCAGGTTGATACAGTAAATTCTTTTTTCTCTGCACAAAAAAATGTTTTGTTTTAATTAGTGTTTTTTCGTATTTTGCTTCACACTTAATTATATTCATACAGTGTTTAAGGCATACAAAGGTATTTGACGAATAGACTCTTTCTAACAGATTAAACAGTACATGCAATTTACATATGATATATATTTCATTTTACGTTATACATTTCACTCATCCCAACCGTTTCCTGCGCATATTTTATTCTATACACCTCAACATATGAAGATTTACACACTCTTAACTGTAAATCTTCTCTTGTACGGAACACTTGTCCAGCCAGACGTGACACTGGACGCTTTTTCTTTACAGTGTTCTGGAAAACTTGCTCAATCAGTAGTCATGCTTAACTCATGAGCTGCTAGTTTACAGTGGTTGGCCGAGGCTGTGCAGACAGAAAGAACCCCCCCCCATTGTCTTAACTTGTACATTCGCTGTTAAAACTATTTTGCTAATAGATAATGCAGTTTACTCCAATACAGTACATGGCAGATTGCATTTCTCTTTGGCATAACCTAGCTAATCCTTATTGTAACTTTGATGGTGGTGACCAATGCAACATGCCTGAAGTTAAATGAGATTTTTGACATGCAAACGCTTTTAATTCTGTTAATATCAAAACAGAAAGTCTAAGATATGTACTTAAAAGTATTTATTATCTGGTTTTAAGAAAATGATAATCCCACATTTAAGAAGGTGAAAAAAATATTATGGTCTTAAATTCTAAAATGTTGAAGGATTAAGCACAACTTTATTGTGGACATTCAGATATGTTGCGTTCTAACATAGAGAGAGAGAGAGGAGGGGGCTATTAACATACTTCAAACATATGTAAGTCAGGGCACAATTCAAATGACCAGGGACTTGTTTTTATATGGCAGTTCAGCTGTTTTGCACTGATTTTCCTGCAAGGGAATAAGTATTACTATGTATACTGTAATAGCCCTAGGGATCTGCTCTGGGCTGATGGAGGAACAGGGCTTGTATTTATCAATGTTTTGATTAATGTGTACATCTGGTGTGGCATTGCCATATTGGTAGGAGGACACAGATTTATACAATATAAACCTCAAAGCTCAGCACCAACTGTTCGTTTCTTCAGCTTTCAGAGATAGTGAAACTTAAAACTACATTTCATGCAGTTACTGGATGTTTTTTAACTTGTTGGTTGTTTAGGGGAATGCTATATACATACACAGACAGACAGACAGACAGACAGACAGACAGACAGATAGTCTGAGCAGTGCAGTGCAGTGCAGTGCAGTCATCTTTCTGAAGGCTTAACATGCTCTTTCCAATGGAGGGCAGAAGAGGAAAAGGAAGGAGTCTCAGCCTTGTATTGAAGACAACTGCAGCCCTAGTATGTGAGTGTTTACAGTATACAGATTAGTCTCTTTCTCACAATAGACACACACATATACAGGTGCCTTAATACATATAAAGTATTAAAGGCTCACAGGTAGAATGACTAACCCCAAATCCACCTCCTTTAACCTCTTTTTATGACCATATACTCCTTTTTATATGATCTTTCCCAGCTGCACTTCCACAAAGTGGTTCTTTTAAAGGGGTACAAAATAGTAAAAAGAATAATTAATAATGAACCACTTTTATATCGCATCCAGTGATTATACAAATGGAGGAAACCGCCAAAAATATTCTGTTATGGCATATGGCACTTCAGCTGCCATATGTGCCAGTTTTCACTAAAATTGGCACAGCGACTCATGATGGTCAGTTGTGACTGCCAAAAACACAGCGAGGGCTGTGCAGAGAGAGTGAGAGGAAGGGGGGGGAAGCTTCATTGCCTCAGACAAGTGCACTGATGTCCTTCTGCAACTCCCACAGCATAATCAAGAGTGAGTTAGTGAATTCTGGGGAGAAAAACTAACAGGGACTCATCTTTCACTCCCCCACCCATTCCCTGCACTTATTCAGCATTTAGACCTTTCAGCCTCTGCGTTCGTTCAGCTTTGCCAAGCAGTGAAGGAGAAATTTGATGCATCTTCAAAGGGGGCAAAAATTGCTTGGGCATCCATCCAGAACATGACATCATCGGAATCCCTCTGATCTCTTATTTTATGAAACAATTGTAAACATTTTGCATTATAACCACTTTGCCTTTGAAATTCATGCTTTTTGTGTAAAGAAACATCTGGGATTGTTTTCATTAGGTTTGCATGTAAAATTTGGAGATCAGAAGTCTTCTCAGTGTTGCTCTAAATGCGTGTGTAGCTTACGGTGACTTCATCTCGACCGTGGCTCCTGTCCAAGCCTTTCCTCTCTCCGCTCTAGAATTCTGGAAATTTGAATGCTGTTTGTAATCCACTATACCTGTTCATAGTGTAGGACAGCAAGTCCAGCCCTGGCTCTGACTGCAGACCCAGTCATCCCGGCCTCAGATCCTTCCTTAAGCTGCCAGACTAGCTCAGGGTTCGCGGCTGAGCTGAGCCACCATGGCAAGTTTTAATGTTCCAGGTTTTGGGTGGCCCCAGGGCATATGTTCAACCCCCCCCTCGATAAGAGGAGAGCTCAGGTCTGGCAGTGAAGCACTGGCCTGGCCCCAGCAGTCCTTCAGATTATTTCTGATGCAGGTCTCTCATGCGCTACTCCATTCATAAGCAGGATAACAGAGGAACATGTCTAGAGATAATCAAAACTACATAATCTCAGGATCAACTAGTCTTTGGGTTTATAATAAATTATTAAATAAATCTGTTATAAGGAAACTGTATTAGGCTGGTTTCAGGTTCACCTGAACCTGATTAAACTTATTCTTGCATTAAAAAGGCAATAGAATGGAAGAAAGCAAAAGATTTTTAAAAAGTTTTTAAAATGCATTTTATTTACTTGAAATGTGCTGTTTTAGGACAATAGAAAAGTGGAACAAGCAATAGAAAGTGGTAAGCAATGCGATGCAACAAAGTAAAATATACTGACTAGTCATTGTTTGATGACCATCATGAACCCACCCTATTTTGTACATTGTATAATACACTAAATACAATATATTTACTGTATTTATTTGTACTTGTTTATTTATTGTACTATTCCTATAAAATGCAAATATTTTAATAATGCTTTAGCAAATAAGGAACACATTATTGATTTTCCTTTTTGTTAGCATATTTCATGTGATGTTGGGCTATTTTTCTATTTTTCTGAGATCTACCTGAGGGCTTAATGCAGCTGTTGTTCTCCATAAATTAAACTCTGCCATGTTGACAGAAGTACACTCGAGGGTATTGACATTTGATGCTGTTTTTCAGTTTATTTTTTGGAAGGTGTGTTTGATGTTGCGGTAGGGAGGGGTGATATGGTAAAATGATGGCAAATGCCTTGAGGAGAAGCTGTCAGCGCAGCCAGTTACCTCTGAAACCATCGTGGCCCTAGCCGACCGTGGCAGAGCAAATCAAAGACAGCCAGCAAACCCGGAAAACAGTGGGACTCTGCGGGGGGCCTACAGATCAGCTGTGTTTTTGAGGGGAGTTTTACAGCACATAGGCAGTGTGCTGGGTATTCCCAGCGTGGAGAGCAGGGAGTGCCGCTCAGGAAAAAAAAAGTTCATGAAAGTTTAAACTGGCAAAATAACAATGAACAGAGGATATGTGAGCAGGATGTGGATACCACACAGATTCCCATGGCTAGCTGATGGACAGAGATGGCATTTCTAATACTCACTTTTGATTATTGTTTTAATAAAAATGCATTGCAGAATAATGGTCACACCAGAAATGTGTTTCTAATTGCAAAGTAACATTTTTATTTTTTTAGTTTTTATAAGTTTCTTTTCCAGCAGTTAGTCTTGCAAAGTTTATCACAGACAATATAAGGCAGACAGACAAACAGACAGACAGATAGGTATAGACAGAAAGAACGAGTGGGACAACTGTGTGAATTATGAATTAATAGGATAATAAGAAAAAGCTAGAGAAAAAGTATTTCGTTTCACCCAGTATTTCTGAACCCAAAAACAACAGCTATGTCATGAAAACTGTGTGGTTCTTTGGTTCTCATTTAAATAGAGAACAGCTTTGATTTCTCTTGATCCACCCTTTGAGTTATTGTGCTTGGAGAAAGTCTGTGAGAAAGCAACAGACCTCAGTGAGCCCAGAGTATACAACGTACTACCAGGAAAGCAGCCAGTAACCAGTCAGGAAACCTGTCCTCCCATCTTCTGATTCATCCCATGAATTTGGCCTTGAGAATAAAAGCCTGACTTAATCTCAAGTATCCCACTTACAATGGGACACAGGCCTGCCATGTTCCTTGAACTGACTGCAGTGTTTGTCAGTGATTGGTCCTGAGCTCTATCAAAGTTCTACTGAAGCATGACGTCCATTCCACTGTTCATAGGAAAATGGAAGAGAGTGTGGCACTTCACATTAGCTTAATACGAGCTGAGGCTGTGGCTGTGCAGCTCAATGTCCAGTTAAATATTGCACAGATTGGCCAGAGTGTACTGGTATCATAAGTGTTCACATTTATTTCTTGTTTGGGTGCTCTGGATTACATATCTGCATTGTTTATTACTGCCAAAGTAATTTAATGGACTATCAGTGACCTCATAGGTAAGAGACACTTGCTCTAATTGGGCAGTTAAGCTTGGAGGTGTTTAGGTATTCAGGAAAACATTGCTTGATAGCTATGTAATCCATCTCTGCTTGCTGTGGAACATACTGGCCTGTATTGGGCCACATTGTATTTAAACTGTAGATCTGAGGTGATTTTGAGGCACAGAGGAGGCAATGCAATGCTCGAAGGTTGTCATGCAAATATTCATGTTTAGTAGAATTAGAATTCTCTGTATTGTACTAAATAGAATGTTCTGTTGCTTTCGGATCAGGCCTACATTCAATTTTGTATCAATGTGTCAGCATATTCAATGTGTAGCTATTATTTTGGTATGTTATTTAGCTATTGCTTAACAAAAATATGCTCAGGTGAAAAGTAATGTAATTTTTTCAGTTCTTGGGATATGTGTTAGCCTGTTATCTGTTTCGCTTCACACTTTATTAAAAAGGACATTCTTTAGATCAGATATCACTTTATTAATATGTATGATAAAAAACAACTTGCACAAAAGAACAGGTTTCACAGAGAATCCAGCTTTAATAACAAAACATTTTTGCAAAGACAGTTTAAAAATAAAGGCTGCCAGAATAAATCATATAGTAGCTAAAATGGCATTTATGTTTTTGGCAGATGCTCTTTTACAAAAACCTTTTTTACATTAAGCGCACAAATTATTTGACACTTAAGAAACAACAGTCGCCGTTGCGGAAATGCTTTGTGGTGAATTCCCAGCTATGTTTTTACATGTACACCTGGCAAAGCAACAACTGTTTGTATTTCTGGTGTATTAATGGCACCCACTAAAAGGTTGTTTGTGCATACAAATATATCCAGTATCTCACTGGCATCTCAAAAAAGGAAAAACAAAAAGGTATGCATGTCCATCTGTCTGCAAACTGCCCAGCACCGGGTGCCGGTCCAGACTCCAGATAGAAGGATGTGCCTCTCACTTGTTTTGGACATTTGTGTTATGCTTGGCTGAAATGACTGATATAATCATCTGAGATGTGCAGTGACAGGGCAGACAGCTCTCTCCAGTGAATGAGAGAATGAGAGAGTCTCGCATCAAGCCGTAATGGCAGGTGATGTGTTGCTCACACAGGTTTGGAATCACGCTTAAGTTGCCCTTGTTTGCTAAATTAAAGATGAAAATTGTGTCTGCCTGTTCTCCTAACATACAAAAATAAGTGAAAATGCTCGTTTATTATTTATTCAGTTTCTTTCATTTGCAATGATTGGAGGAACGAGCTCGAACTGAAACGAAGAAAACGTTCCCCGCCAGAAGGCTGGGAGGTCCCAAAATGTGCAACACAAAATGTACCTTCTCAAGCATGTCATAAAGTTAGATGCGGCTTTCAGAAACTCTCCTTTGACTTACGGCTAATAGAAAGTGACACTGCTGTTTTTCTGGCTGTTGTAATCTCTGCTCTGCACTCCTGAGAAGCATGAGGTGGAAAAAAATAACAATTGCATAGTGTGATGCGCAGGCGACGGTAGAGACGCAGGGCCATTGAAAATGGCAGCTGTCAAGACAAGCTGACAGGAAGATCTCGCTCAGGCTCTTGCCGTCTGAAGCCTTTGTCACATTGCAGTAGAAACCTCAAGGAGTTTGCAGGAGATCCATGGTGGCAAGCTTGTCATATTTATTAAGAAAATATTCCTCCAACATGTGAAGTCATGTGTGACCACCTAGATAATTGTTTTAAAAGAAGAAATTTCTTCACCGGTTTTCAGAACATTTCATTATTTAGGGGATTGTAGTAATTTATGTTTTGTATGTCTGTAATGTTCTGCGAATGGTTTTGTTGTAGCTGGACATGGTGGGTGCTGTGAACTCACTTGAAGCATCTCAATACTACAATTACAAAAGAAGTCTCTTATTAGCTTTATTACTTAATGATAGTTATAGCTGTAAGGAACAGTGCTTAGCAACAATAGAGGCTAACAATTTTAATTTAAACATTAGCATAAAATATTTTAACATAGTTAATCGCTAAGATATGACAGCACTATATATTTCAGAATGTGGAAAAGTGCCCTGGGCAAATGTAACTAGAGCGTGCACTATAGAAAACACAGTATATGACTGCTTGTTTAGTATTACATTAGCTAGTCAGTCATTAACTTGTTTTTTTGGAAGTGGTTTTCTTTTTCTATATTTTTCAGCTGTTAAATTGATCAAAGGAATTTTTCCAGTCATGTTTTGTTTATTGTTCCAGCATTGTTCAGAATTTTTCATGATGTGTTGCAAATTCTAGATGAACAGTGTTCTGTATTCTTGTAATGATCTATTAGTGACTGATCTGTATTATTGATTCAATATTGTTTATTGTCTGGTGATCCACAGCTTATGAGTATTTAGTGGTTATAAAAATATTGCATAAAACTGCATAAAATACTGCATGATTGTATTGTAAACGGAAATCTATAAGAAAATGAATGAATAAATATCTTGTCTGTGTATAAGTGCCAGCGATCTTCCTTCCATTTTTAATGCAGCTGATTATACACAAGGGCCACAAGACATTCCGTAAGATAAAAGTAAAGACAGCTAGAATACAATAGTGACATTTATCTAGAAAGCTCTGGACAGGAAGTTGAGCAAACAATCAGGAGAAGCAGGTGTCATTTGATGGACAAAGCTGCCAGCACAGGCTGCTTGTCAGGAGAGTAAACAAAAAGAGAGATGGAGAGAGAAAGGAAATGACATATTCAAATTGTGCTGAGAGACAGATTTTAATTTGCTTGTTCTCTGACTGCTTTCAACTGCTGTTCACTGGGCAGACAGGTGACAGATCTGGTGCTAGTATGGTCAAAATATTTTTAGCGCTAGTATGACCAAATATTTTTAAAGGAGTAGAAATGAATTTCTGCAGTGATGCCCAGCCAGTATGTGCACCATGTGTACCAAGTGTTTATAAACCTAAAAATCAGAAACATACCTCTATATGTGTGTTGTTCATTTCTGTGGATGATACTAGCATAATATGTTTACATATATGAAGATGAGCTATGATGATTATTCCACCATAAAAGACAAATGTTTGTTAGAGGTTCTGTATGGATTTACAGTCTGATTATGATGAAAGTTTCTCAAAAGGCCCCGTTGTCAAGAAACAGGTGTTTCATTAAAGAGAAAGATTTCATTTGTAAATTTGTTCTTTACTCAGTGTTGACTTTATAAGTAAGAATATATATATATATATATATATATATATATATATAATAAATGATTTGTTTTTTTTTACAATGCAAACAATAAGGGCAAAGCTTTTAGCTCTTCAGAATGAAAATGGCACAAAACAAACCAGGATGTGTTGTGCTATCTCTCCCTCATCATGCACATCCTCTTCTCCAGCATCTTTTACTTGCCCTGATTGAGCCTTTTACAGGTCAATACTCATGAACCCAGCCTTGTCTGGTTTAATTTTCCCCTCTTCAGTCCTACTCAGGCACATTCATGGACGCCTGCTCCACACACCAGACGAAGGACGAGCAGGCACTCTGCAGAATCCTCTCATTAAGAAGACAGGCCCAATCATGGCAACAACTAATTCCATTCAGCCACAATTTATCCATCTTTTTTTAGGATGCAGAAAACAGATGAGAGGAGACTTGCAGTTTGGACTTAGCAGAGTTTGAGTCCTGAATTGTTAAAGGTAATCAGAGGAACTGATGGCAGGAATGACGCAGATGGAGAGCTGCCCACAGCCTGTCTAGCAGAACATCCCTTTATCAGGATGGACTGGCTGTAGGTAGCACTTATGGGGCAGTTGTTAAAACAGATGCAAAGTAAATATACAAAGATTTTAGGGATTTAGGGAGGTTTAAGGATTTAAATGGAGAAAACATTCAGAATCACAAACCACAGTTCCTGGATTTCAAAGGATGTCAATGAGAAGAGGTCATTTTGTGTCTGCTAAAATCGATCTCTGCTTTCTGAATTTCCAAACTGCCCCCAGTGGTTATAACTGGAAATACAGTTTAATGTATGTGCACCTTTTGCACACACATTGTGCTCCTATTTTGAAGTATGTTGGTAACCAAACAACAGTGACACACATTAACTTTTATTGTAGATATTTCTCAAAATTCATACAGGTTTGAAATGAAATAAGGGCGAGGAAATTTTTTTCATTTTGTGGTGAACTATCTCTTTAACTGCAATTGACTGTAGAGAAACAGCAGTAACTTACACTATGTAAAAGTAGCAAGCAATAATTTACTGTAAATTTAGAAATACATTTTTTCAATAACTGACCCGATTTATTATTATCTACTGGTTTACATTTTAGCACTATATGTGGATATAGCAGAAAAGGGGAGTTTTGATACCAAGTTTTTGTGTGTTAATTTACTGTATATACCTATTGTTTCTTGACTCTTGTTTATTTCACAGAAGATGCAAATGTTTGATACTGAAATAATGGATACACCTTTGTATTTTGTTATGGATAAAGAGTTTTAACACCTCAATGCATTTCACAATTAGTTGGATTGTTTTCCCTGTCATTTCCAATTATTCTTACCACTAAAATGTCCATGACAAACTAACAGAATAGAACTCCCGACATCCCAATGAAATTTTCAGTACATCACCATAATCAAGCATGTAAAACACAAACAGTGTTTACAATACCACACCACTTCAGATCATCATCTGGATATATAACAATTATAAATATAATCTATGCTAATTATAACAATTCAACTGTGTTTGATTCATGGCCTTATTAAAAATTCATGATAGTTTATGGTGGTTTTAGAAGCCTGAAGCATGACATAATATACATTGTTTTGTGTAACTCTGTCATTAAATAAATACAAAATTTATATTCCATTGATAATTGTAATTATGGTAATTAACAGTGTAAATGAAACTTAATTAAATCCTATTATTGGTACAATGGAAGAGTAGGCCTATTCTTCTTATTATTATTGGTTTATTGTTTGTTTTTCATTAAATGGTAATGATAATAAATACTTGGTGGTAGAAAACTTTTTCATTTTATCACCATAGTAAAGTTCAGTTCCATTGATGTGCCATAAGATATAAAACCAATATGGGTTATTGTCTGGGATTGGCCTGCTGGATAATAATTAACAGTATTGCAGTATAGAGAATATTAACATGAGGAATGAATTAATAAAAGAATGTTTTTGCACATAAGGTTCTCTGCATTGAAGTCAATTCAAAGCAAAGCACATGTGTTATGAAGCAAACAACTTGGCAGTTTTCAAATGAATCTGGCTCTTAGTCAGTCATATCTATATTGAGACAGGAGGTGCGTTCCATTGAGAAGTTATCATTCCTATTCCCTATTCCCTTTGAAGGCATCACCCTTCACAGTGAGAACTTCAGTAGGTTGAATGGTGTAATGCAAAAATCTGTTTTTTTTTCCTGTTTGGAATGAACATGATATATATATATATGATAAAACAGAAAGTGGCTTTATGATTTTATTTATGAATTTACATTTAACCAGTCCAGTTTCTTTATTATTTTTGCTAAAGAGCAAACTCTTAATAATTTACAGTTAATAATTCAAAGATTTCTCTGTGGATACCATTTCTCTGTGGATGCCGGCAGGTAGCAACTACAGTGCCCTTGAGCAAGGCACCTAACCCCCAATTGCTCCCCGGGTGCTGCAGGGATAGCTGCCCACTGTTCCGGGTGTGTGTGTGGGTGTGTGTGTGTTAACGACTTGCAGTGTGTGTTCACTCCCCACGAAAAATGGGTTAAATGCAGAGGTCACATTTATGTTATGGGTAACCATAACCGACAAAAAAACATGTCACATTCCTATCATAGCGTGCCTTTTAGAATTGCACAATACCTCAGTGTAGTGTAAATACATAGCTATTGGGGCTTGTTGCATGCACATAAAAATCCCCATCGAAAACAATGACTCAAGGCTATGTTGTCACATGTATGAGTTAACAAAGGGCTTGGCTGTTTACAGTCTGTAACTTAACAAAAGCAATCATAACACGAGTTATGGGTAAATAATATAATTCCTAATAAATCCTGTCTACCAGTATTTAATAAGAAGTATTACGTATTTACTCGATATTGAAACGCATGTCTTTTTAGACAAACGTTGTTTGAGAATAGCTTTAGAAGCAGCTGCTGGGTGTGTGCGCGGGCCAAACGGCATATTGACCTCAAAAACCTCTGCTGCACATCTGGGCGGTCGCGCATGCGCACTTTAAACTAGGCGACTTACACAAAGTCCCAAGCAACTTTTAAACAAGTATTTCTCTGCGTTTTCTATTAATCGTCCGTAATAGTGGCTTCGGGCATTCGGCTTTGGTGATGGTGTAAAACGGATGGGTAAAGGAATCTTATTAAGTGACGTTGCATGTCCTCTGCTTTACAGGAAGTTAAACTTTTCTGCACAGCTATAAATTGGACAATGTTGCGCCAGGCCGGGGAACAGAACGCTCTTGTTTTCAACTTCACATTGTTTTTATTTGACATCATTTAAGAAGACAATTGGAATCCGCTCAAGGCTAACACGTGTGATTTTTGTCCAGCGGATGCGACTGTAGCACCGTCATGACAAAGAAAACGTTCGTCGCAAACAAACACTGGAGCGTGGCAATAATCGCAACGCTTTTCTTTTGCTTTATTTTATCTGTCAAAGCAGAACATCCATCGTGTCATGGAGCTTACGACCTTTATTTTGTTTTGGACCGGTAGGTATTGTTCAAACTTTAAGTGTTGTCTTTTTTCTGCTGTTTGCTTTTTTTAAACACACAAAACATGTGTACTCTGATTTATAGGCGGCTGTCGTTTTTAACAACATTACTTTAATAGTATATTGTTCAGATTACCCCTGATCTTGTAGTTGTAGTTGTCAGTAACTTTCTGCACTTTCTGAACTACCCTTGCCAGCTATTCCGCAGTGACCTGATTTCACATTATGGAAACACAGCTGGCGACCTGCATCGTTTATCCCACACAGCAAGACCCAGAGTCACAATGAAGTTTTAAGTTTTTGTGAGCATCGTGCAGTAAATCAGTGCTTTAAATTAGAAGAGGAACATGGTATTAGTGAAATATATATATGATAGACGTTTGGTTTCTGTGGTATTGGTTTACCATGACAATTTATCTTTCTGTTGATACTAACTGTATCTATGGACTTGTAGTATACTTCTTTATTTGGAAGTATACACTAGGTGCCCTATCAGGGCGACCACAGGCGTGATTAACAATGGATATGTACACTTTAACATAGAAACTTTAATTGTTTTATTGCGTAAAATTGTTGTTTTGCAATTTTAAGCTTTACAGACTTTTTTTGTTTGTTAACTGTTATTGTCTGTCTGCTGTTTTTTTTTTATTCCATTACACCCCTTTGAGAATTGTTTTGGCCTAAGTGCTCCACCATCCTGTTGGGCAAGATTGCAGGATGATGGCACAGATATGCTCTTTGGTCTTTGTAGGAACTGAGGGCAGCACAGAACTAGTGAGGCATGATGATCTGTTGATCTGGCTTCATGTTGGCATGGCCGGAAATGAAACTTCCTTTGACAACAGACTGTTTCACTTAAATGTGGTTTGGTTCTCTCTGATGTTCACCAAAGCTTATCTGACCTTGGTTTGAGACAAAGAAGAAGACTATGCATAAAAAATGATTTTCTAATTACCTATCTCTCGTGTTTTATGTTCTCAGCACATGCAGTAGACTGTAATTATTAGTTCAATTACCTTGTAGCTATTAGATCAAGGGCACATTTTACACACTTTTCCCATTAAAGACGCTGCTTTGCATTAAGGTTAATGTCGCAGGTTTTTAGCATCAGTCCACTTCCAGCATCAGTCCAACTGCCTCATGTAATTTAATTGTGCAATGTACAAACTGGTGTACAAATGGACAAAATTATCATAATGATTAGGAAATCATCTCAGTGTGTACATATACAGTAGTACATATACAGTACTATTAATTTAGATAGCATTGTGATCTAATGTTAGTTTGTATGGTGTTTATTGTATTGGGTGTCACAAAGGTACAGGCTGCTTCTTTCTGTTTGAACATTTTAAGCCTTCCGGCCAGGAAGTGTGACTTGGCCAGGAAGTGTTAATTACCCTATATGTCAGTACCATAATCTACTAACAGCCTTGTCAATAGTTTTCCATTGTTTCCAGGTATTTATTTAAAATGCATAAAATTGGGGTTTGACTAAATTTGTGTGTATGTATGTATATGAATGTGTGTGTGTGTATAAATATGCATAAAAATGCATTAAGCCTTAAAAAACAACCGCTGAAAAACTTATATCAGACATCCACTGGTTTGTTGTTGGGTGTTTGGGAATGATGTTGTGGCTTCAGAGAGTTTGCCAAACTGGTCATCTGTGAGCTGTAATGCAGTGACATGACTCACAGTGCTGTTATCGTATCACAGGGTCTGTGCTAAGCCCTTTATAGACTAGACTCCATCATTTCTCTGAAACTGAGTTATCACTGAAAATTAGCTGACTCAACAGGTTCTTTGCCACAGTGTAATGAACAACACAACTCCTAAAATAACCACATCACAAATTCTAATTCAGATATTTGACTGCAGGGTTTGTATAATTGAATCAAGCGGAGGCCTTTTTTTTTTATTTGGATCCTTTCGTGTTTAGTACTTTTTGTGATTGTCCTTTATTCATGTGTTACAGGTCTGGAAGTGTTTCCACTGACTGGGGGCAGATCTATGACTTTGTCAAAAATTTGACAGACAGATTTGTAAGGTACAAATTCTTGTTTTCCTTCCTGTTTTTATTAATATGGCTGTTTTAATCAAAACCCAAATGGCAAATGTAAGCTTTTAACATGTAAGCGACAAATGTACGTGCAAGGTGCCAGAGACATGTTTCCTTTTAGTCAGTTGTACAGTAATGCTTCTAAATGTATACCTCCCAATTATATAAGTCCAACCCCCCATCAATATCCATCCATCACATCTAAATATCCAGTTCTGAGGTGGCCCTGAAATATTTGTACAAAAATACAAAAAACAAAAAAATCGCCAGATGAATGTGAACTTATGTAACGTTGACTCAATGTATGTGCCAGTACAGACGGTAGCGACCTAGCCAGAAGAAAGCAGTCTGCTTGAGAAAATAGCAAAGAGAGCAGGTGGGAGTGGGTGGCAAAGAGGCTCAGTCTTCTGGGCTGTGAGAATGGCCATTTGCACTGCAACCATCCAACAGCACACTTATCCCTCACACATGAAAGAAGACGCAGCCAATGTACTTTAAGTCATGAGTGCAGGAAGACCAGCCACAGACTTTGATGTTCTTCTGTGGTGCCATGTGGTACACAACGGGTCTTTTAGGGTCCTTTTTTAAGCGTTGAATGGACCAGCTGTATAAATAGATACTGTAGTAATTGCCTTCAAGGAGCATGTGAGTTCCCTTGTTAATTTGTATGGCATAATAAGAGCTCAGACAAGTCTGCAAAGAAATCACATATACAACACACCATTAGTCTACTTGTGACATGAAGGTCACTTTGAATATTTCACCAATTATTTGTTTGTGCAGAGTATTGTAGTAACATTTGGTGTGTCCTTGTACTTATCAGCTTAAACTATCTTAATCATGTCGGTTTTTCTTTCTGTGGGTTTTCTTTTAAGCAAAATTTGGCTGCGTGAACATATTTGGATGTTCTCCCTGAGTATCTCATGTGGGGGATGGTTGTGGATTGGATACCATTCTGTGTGAGAAAAAGCAGCACCTCTCCTTATGCTCAAAGTCCTGAGACCTGACTTCAAATGTGTAGAGAAACCCAACATGTTCCAATGCTGTATCAGATTTCAGGACAGAAGCTTGTGAAAAAGACCAACTGCTTCATTAAAATGTACTTGTCATAATCGGCAAAGTAGTTGTCAAATTATCTGTCAGTTCTGTCTGAGAAAAAAAGCTATTCTAATATCACCAGTAGATAAAATCCCTGGTTTTGTAAATGTTTGTCCAGATATGCTAAAAATGAGTAAAGAAATATAACAGTATTTCAATAATGTTTTTCTTATACTTTTTAAAATTTGATGTAGGTCCAAATGCACCTGTGTTTTCTAAGTTGTTTGTCTAATTATATTACGAAAGGTAGGAGGCATAAATATTGGAGGTGACAGGTATAAATATACAGACCAACAGGATGTCTGTATGAATCACACATGACAACCTGTTTCCTGTCTGAATACCAGTTAATAATTTCCTTGGTCCAAGCAGAAGGGAATTTTTACCAGTCACAAGCTTTTATTAGCTAGTCACATCTTACTCATAAACAAACTGATGGTTGTGAAACTGGCATGATGAAACTCTTAGCTGTTCTTATCACAGGGTTTCTCTGATAGCACTCAAGCAGATCGTTTGCCCTGCTTGTCTTTAGCTTTATTAATAATTTACAAAATTACTAATAAATATTATTTCTATTATGTCCTTTGCCACGACTAAAAATGACAGCAGTGTGGAGGGATTTTTAATAGGCATTTATCACGCAAATTGATAGTGTAATAATTACAAAATATATAGAAATCTTCATTTAGGTGGATTTAATTTTTCATTTGTTTACCTTGATTTTCCCATATTTTCCATTTTTTCCCTTTCCAGCCCAAATATGAGGGTGTCCTTCATAGTATTTTCATCCAGAGCAGAGGTCATGTTATCCCTCACTGGAGACAGGTACAAAATTAGGCTTGATTGAGTGACTAAATAAAAGTGTAAAAAGTATTTGCAGTCTCACTGTGTAGAAGTAATATATTTGTTTATATTTTATGATGGATAGCGTTTTCCCTGACATGAGTGTCACATACAACAGTTAGTAGACTATATCTGGTTTACAAAGATTATGAATTTGCTTTATTTGCTTTTCATTATCAGGAGAGAAATTGATAATGGCCTGAGGAGTTTAAGTGAGGTCAAACCAGCAGGCGAAACCTACATGCATGAAGGAATTAAGCTGGTAAATAATGCTATTTTTACTTCATTTATAAAAGGCCTATAAAAGGCTTGAAAGGTTAGTCAATGCTTTTGTGGTTTGTATAAACTAAATGTAACACACTGACCAAATTTCCTGTACCTCAGTCTAGTACATAAGTAAACAAAGTAAAACTAGGTTAACTGTTTCAGTACTTTATTCCACTCGCTGTTAAGATAAGACATAATCACATGTTTATCTTTCTACATAAACACACCACTTTCAACATCCCATCTGGATTCAAAATGAGTCTTTGCTGCAATGATAGATAATTAATGTATTTTTTTCTCTTCTGTGTTGTTTTAAATGATTTCTCCAGCAGTTTCTAACACCAATTTTGTCCCTCACCAGGCATCTGAACAAATGAAAAAACAGGTTAAAAAGTCCTCTAGTATTATTGTGGCCTTAACAGATGGAAAGCTAGAGCCATATATCCATCAACTCACAAAGGAAGAGGTAAGCAAGTATCTTATAGTTAAAGGAATAGCTCTCCCAAAAACACAATTTGGTCATCCTGTGGTACAAATAAGGTGATGTTAGGCAGATGTCATAGGCACTGAGAGGCTTAGTCACAATTCACCATCATTAAATGATTACAAAAAGCAGTTTAAAAATCATACAGGCTTTGAAATGACATGTGGGTGGGTAAATTTATTTTGGGGTGAACTATCTCTTTAAGGCTTACTTGTATAATTAAAGCATAAACAGTTATGCTATAATAACTGTGTGTTGTGATGCAGGCTGACACAGCAAGGATGTATGGAGCTCGTGTGTATTGTGTCGGCGTTAAGGATTTTGATGAAGAACAGGTAATGTCTACAGCAAATTTTCTAGCAGTGTGCTGTTTCAAAATTAAATGACATGTTTGCATATTGAATTGCTTGCACACAACATGCATTAATATGCACACTGTTTGTATACACAGAATGCATGTGAGATTAGCATGCTAGGATCTGGAAAGCCACATGAAAAGCTCTATAAAGCTCAATAAAGTGCATGGGTGTTGCTGAGTTGCCTCTAATTATAGGACTGTTGCTCTCTTCCTGTCTCTGTGGCGATGAAAAACGAAGTTAAGGGAAATGTCAGCAAGTTTCGTTTTTTTTGCTAGGCTATCTGCCTTGTTATTATTATCTTTGTTTGCCTGCCAACAGCTTGCCGATGTGGCTGATACCAGAGACCAAGTATTCCCAGTCAAAGGAGGGTTTCAAGCTCTTAAAGGCATTGTAAACTCGGTAGGTTCCTGCCATGTCTACCCCTCCCAAAATGTCTAATGCATGTCTGTCTGTTTTTATCAACCAAGGCAAATCCACTTATTAAACTATTAAATAAGTTTTAAATTGTATAAAAGTAAAATTAAATTAAAGTAAAAATGAAAGTAAAAAAGTAATTGGATAATTTAGCAAAATGGTGGGAAAAATTGTGTCTTTTGGTGTCTTTCTTTACCACCACGCAACCACAAGTGAACAAAACTTAAATTGAACTTCTGGAAAAAGCGTCTATTCACTTTGTTTTATCAAAATGGTCATATTTTTGCCATAAAAAACTGGCTTCAACCTACGTACAGTAGGTGCCTTGCTTGAGCAGAACAAGAGAATTAAAAGACTGCTTTATAAAGTGACCATAAAAGGATAGTGTAAAAGTTTGATATCCAAATATTGTTTGGATGAAACTGTGTTTGAAGCTCAAACATTTGTATTGATGTGTTTGTATAGAGTTGCCGTGGCTGCTTCCTCCCACATACGCATGTTGGTAATTTATTTGTGATGCTTTCCAGTTGGTTCAGTGTGCTTTGAAATGGCCTTTTCAGACATTTCATTGCATTTTGCCCCTACATGTACACAACTTTTAACGATATTTTGGTTTTACATTGTAAACACAGTACAAATAACATCTTTGGCCATGAGTAAACCAGCAACGTTTGAGGTCACTGTTGTTCAGTACGGGTGTGTTGTTATGTGACCACGAACATTAATTTCTGGGATGTTTTTCAAGTTTAGTAAAACAAGACAAATGAGAACACCTTTTTGCAATTTGTTGAAGTATGTTTTGTCCAAAGAGAAGATTAAAAAAAAGACCCATCATTTTATTACTGAGTAAGATTGTATGGCCAAATGGAGTTTCATGCCCAGCAAAACACAGGCATTCTCCAGTGATTAGTAATCCTGGAGGCTGGGCTAGTTGGCCTTGTGTTGCTCTCTGCTTAGTTTTCCAGGATTTGAGATCATCTGCACAGCTTTGCAGTCCAGGCCTGAGATTTTGCACAAAGCAGAAGTCTAAAAGATTTAGCTGGACCTATTTTAATATTTCAAGAATGTTTTGATGACGGGCAGAGAAAATGTAAAGTTGTTTACTGTGTCTTTTTATGTCCCATTCATTGCCACATTGAACATTGGCTGTATGGCAGCTTTTTTTAAAAGGACAGGAAAATGTGTCTAACACTGTGTAACACTGACCCAAAAATTTTGTGGTCAAAATAATTTATAGCTCAGATTAACTTTAGTCGCATCTGAAAGGGGAATTTGTGGTGCAAATATATATCTCAAGATATCTTGCAGTGAGGTCATCGCAGCATCATGCTGGGGAACTGATGGTTCAAGAACTTATGGTGCAAAACACGGGAAAATACCACAGGAGATCCAGTTTCAGAGCTTGGAAGAAAGTTTATCTTGCAGCAGGACACTGATCCAAACATATGGCCATAAAAACAGGCCAATGTTAAATTCATGATATCAGTCCCTTTGAGAATCCTTGCACAGTGTTTTAAAATTGCTTTCTGTAAACAATATAACCGATATCGACATTTAAATGGTAATTTTTAATTCAGTAAAGGAGAGAATTGGAAAGACTCTGAAGACACACAGCACTGCACAGATACCGTGTCTGATCATAAACAATTAGTTTATATAATAGCATAATGAAATAATTAAACCATATTAAGCAATGTTTTAAATTAACATCTCATTCTTGCTATAGGACTAATGCTGTTTTGCATCTTCTGAGTATGTATGGATCCCTGTCAGAGAAATAAGTTGAACCGTCTTACAAAGAACCCCCTTGTGTCGCGCCATCTTAACTCATTAAAGGTCTATAAAGCCCCTCCTCAGTCTTCTTCAGCCTTATAGTCCAGTCAGTGCTTCTTCCCCTCTTTAATGATAGCAGAGTTTATCAGATGTCACATTCGATCAGTCTGGTTTATGTGCTTCTTCCACTTCAGTCTGAAGCCTCATCTCCACTGCAGGTGATTCTGAGGACCATATCTTTCTGGTAATGTCGCCTTTTTGCCCGTTGTGTACAGAGATTTGCATAGTTTGTCCTCTGTTGATTTATGTGGATGATGGGAGAGGCGACGATGGCCCCTCGCAGGCCTGTTTATATGATAATGTTAGGCTGCGCTTTTTAATAGAGCCGAAGAGAGAAAATGGCACCGCATAATTTCCCCATAACGTCTGACACGGGTCTATCCCACAATGCACTGCACTGTACGCAGTGCTCTGATCATTGAGGTTGATTTGGCATGGCAAACATCGCAGCGTGAATGCAAAAGACCGGGGTCTGGAAAAACAGACAGTGATAGCTGATACAATGATTCAGCAATGACATGTAATGATTCCAATCCATTTTTTTTCATGCAGATCCTCAAGCAATCGTGCACGGAGATACTAACAGTGGAGCCGTCCAGTGTCTGTGTGAACCGTAAGCATTAAAGGGCTTTTACAGCTCTCAGAGGTGGATGAAAGTGTGTGTTTGTGTGTTTGTGTGTGTGTGTGCGTAGTTGTTGATTTGGGTGAACGCCCAGAAGTGCTTCTCATCATGTCCTCATCTGGTTTACATACCACAGAGTCCTTTGACATTGTGTTGAGGGGGAACGGGTTCACACTGGGGAAACAAATTCTCTGCAGTTTTGTAGTGGATGGAGTTACTTACTGTAAGTATAGTTATAAAGTATATATGTTGACTTCGTATATGTCGTATATGTTGATTTGTTTTGGCTTAACTGTTGAACTTCCAAAAGTTCAGTTCGGGTTACTAAACACACAATCAAACAAAACATAGAGTTCCCTGTTTTTTTTTTCTTTTATGAGAAAGCAACCACATGCTCACAGTCACTCCTACTAGTCAGGCCTGAATAGTGCAGCATTTTTACTGCAGAAGAAAGATTCCCATACGGGATGCACATGTTGCCTAACTGGTTTTGTAACCAGACAGGAAATACATAATTGTTAAATTCTGTGTGCTCTCAGCACAAATGAATCATTATCCAACGGGATGACAGTGAGACAATATGGCTCTGCTGCCTTAGCTGAACTGCACATGTCAGCAGTTCCAGCAGGCCTCTGGTCTACAGCATAACAAATGGCCTAATGTTACACAACTCATTTGCCAGCGTAGCATAACATGATAACAACTTTCTATTCGTTTTGCAGATGAAAAGCCAAGCAAGGTGAGGGATGACTATGTGCTGTGTCCTGCTCCTGTGCTGTATTCATTGAGACAGTGAGTATTTCAGTTGTATATGTGTGTGTTTGTGTGTGTTGGAGCGAGTGGCTGCTTACGAATAGTCCAGGTAATGATCAAGGACGTTGGAATGCGGAAAAATTAACGTCAACACTTCGAAATCAATTAATTGTATCTCTCGTAATTTCAAACCCTCAGAACAGACTGTTGCAGCCTACGGATCACACAGACTTTCAGCTACAACATTGCGACCCATTAAATTAACATGTCACATACTGGCATTCTTTGTCACAGCTTTACGTTATTGAATTGAGCGAGAGACACAGCACCTCGTGTAGGTCCGAGATTAGCTACGAGCAGCTTGTGTGAAATTACGGTCCAGATTTACCCAGAAGGTTTGAACCTCTATACGTGGTCGCCATTCAAAAGGCTTGCTTAATTAACTCTTGGCTGGCGACTGTGACCCATTAAGTAGTTTGCTGCTATGAACGGCTAGTAAACACATCTGGTGGAGGGCTTTGAAAGGATGTGCGACAGATGCACCGATTCCCTTTTCCACGTTCCTATTTAAATAATTCACCATGCAGTAGGCACCAAATAACACCTGCAACATGTCGGAGTGCTAGAAATTCCTCTCCTCTTTCTCTCTGTTTCTCTATCTACCGCTCTCTGTCCTTTCCAACCCATCTGTCTAGTTTGCAGTCCGAAACTCCCCATTTGTGAATAGAGGCACGTCCAGAGTATTGTTTTCATAATCTCACACAGTGTACACATTAGACAGACGTGTAAACGTATTGACAGCATCAAAATCAGAAAGTATTTCATAATACCTTTTTAGAGATCAAATCTTTTGCAGTGTAAACAAATAATTTTATAAATGAAATCCAGATGGTACTGATACTTGTAAAGTCATTTGCACTCTTTGTGTGGGTTAACTTCTATCAACAAAGCTCAACAGGTTTGAAATTGTTGAGCTTTGTGAAACACACTGATGGTGTAAAATACAGCATTCCACTTATTTTTGTAGTTTGATATTTAATAAATATAATCAAATGAAATACCTTAGGTTTATTTTATTTCATTCATTAAATTCATTTCATTAGATCAACATGAACTTTGTAAACATTTAAAAGCATCTGTAAACCTGTACATTTTCTTATTTTTTTAATGCATAAAAATATTACGTTTATTTTTTTAATGCATAAAAATATTACGTAAATGCTGTCAGTTTATTAATATTCCCTGTTTTAGTGTCTGTCCAAAACCTTGTACTATGTACCATGTACTAGAACCACAAGTTATGCACAAATATATAGGTATACTAACTAGATCATGTCACCAGTTATCATAAAGAATGATGGGTGTCTTTCTGTAAACATTATGATTATATGAATATATGATTTATCATGAACAATTACACTGGGCCACATATGATAAGAATGCTGAGCTGGAACAGACCACTAGGGAATATCAGAGTTTGTCTTGGTACAATGGAGGCTTTTTGGACTCCTGGTTCAGTGACGTCGCCAGCTATCGGGGTGTCATCTGCAACGACAGCTGTTGGTTCGTCAGACCAGGATCTAGGGCATCTGTCTGCCTGCCCATTAGCGCTGGCCGGCCTCGTCCCTCTGAGTCTTTGGCTGGAGGGGGTGAGCAACTTTTGTCTGGCAGCAGCATGTCCTCACCTGCGCTTTCACAACAACAGCATAGCGAGAAAAATAACTGAGGGACAGACCTGACACCTGCCTGCAGCGTGAGTCGTGGAAGGTGCCTCATCAATAATCAATCTGATCTGTCAGGCCGCCATTTTACTTCCATCTGCGCGACGGGTGGGACACCAGCCCAGAACATGGCAGCTCTGCCTCCTCTAAAGCTCCTCCTTTCATTCTGCCAGATGATAAAAAGATGGTCACACTTTCAAAAACGAAAGACCCTTCAGTATAAGACATAGCTGTACTGGATGAATTGTTTATTTTTGAAAGCTTTTGCGAAATCTGGTTACTCCGCGTTGGAAGCTATCACTCCCAGCTTTTCATCAAGGAAATCTTAAGAGTGTGTCCCTTGTTTAGTATTAGGAATACTGAAGTCATCGCTTGGCAGTGAATGTAACAGGTTTTACCATCCTGTAGAATGTTCACACGTGTTGAAATTTCAGTCAGACCCGCATTACTGTTGTGTTGCAGCCTGTCAATAATTCAGGGTGTGCAATTTATTTGCGAGGGAAGTCAGAAAACCCTCTTTGGAATCTGTGTTGTTTCATTCAGCTACGTCACTTTTGGTTTCCATCACCATGTGTTTTGCGTCCAAAAATCAAAATCGCAGGTCGTTCTCAGTCTCCTGTGGTGCTACGAGTGGCCTTCTGTGTCGGCAAGAGCACTTTTGTGCCTGTGTGCTCGAGTCGTCCTGCCCAACTTCTGTCACACTGTCTTCTGCTCTGCTTTTCTGGACAAAAGAAAACAATTAGATGCTTGAGGCAGGCAGTGGGGTTCAGGAACAGCTTTCTCTGTTGAGCGTGGGATTCACCTGTTTTGAATGTAAATGTTATAATTGGGTGTTTCTCTGGAATGCCTTTGAGACGTTACGACCAAGTTTCCTTCTTTAATGTGGAACATTTTGGCACATATTGCGGTATCACAGTATCTCTGAAAAATAAACAGACCGGCTATTATTGATTGCAAGGTTGATTGCCAATAGCAACGTCCAAGAATGACGGTGAATTTGAAAGGCAGTAGACCTTGAAAAACGCTGATTGAATGTGATTAATGATCAGTTATCACAAAACATCAATCCTTTCTTAAAACATTTACCAGAACTGCTTTGTGTCTAACAAAGCCGAACAATCAGGAGATCTGAAGGATTGTCCAATGAATTCCAGGGACATAAAATAGTTTGTTTGAATGCTTCTTTCAGACCGCTTTTCTTTATCAAACATTCATATATCCAGCTTGATTAACAACCTGCCTCCCATTTGCATGTATTGAGTATGTCAGCTAAATTAGCCTTTCCCTTCATCCATTCAGCACACGGACCTAGTTAACATGCAAAAAAACCCTTTAAAAGCTCACTTCAGCCTCGGGACTAAGGCTACCACAATTCCGGCTAATACCATCTAAAGTCCTTGAGTCCTTCTGTCTTTATGGCAATGCTTAGCAAGACTTAAACCTTGTTGGTTAACTCCTGCTCTCTTATGTCTCGCTTTGCATTCTTGTTGGCTCTGCAGACACTGGCCTGTCTTTTTTTTTTTTAAATATTCTCTCATTTTGGGAGGGATCTCAGGCGTTCAGTCAGTCGATTTCCTGCTTGAGGATTCTCATTAGCCCCATGGTAATTGTCTCCTGCATAATAGACATATGGAAATTACAATGCCGTTCATCATTAGTGCCTTAATTGCAAGCCACCTTCAACTCTCTTCTCAGTAAATAAGTAAAAATCTTCTCAAATTTTGTATTCAGGATAAAACTTAACGCTCAGGCTTTCATTCTTTTAAATTACATTAAAATTGTATTTATTTATTTGGCAAAGCGACTTACAGTGTATTCAAGGTACACATTTGATTAGTACTTGTGTTCCCTGGGAATCGAACCCACAACCTTTGCTTTGCTAACACAATGCTCTACCAGTTGAGCTACAGGAACACTATGACTGTAGTAAGTTGTGTGCTATTGCTTGGACAAGTTTGATTTGGTTCTTCCCTTTCCTTTGGTTCTTCCGTTTTCATATAAACATCCTTTAGTATAAAAATGATCAGTTACTGTAAACAACATCTGGTATTACATCATTTCCTAAAGCAGAACTGACTTGTTTCCTTAACTGTAAATTATAAAAATAGCTTGTATTTTGAATAAAACTTTTGCAGTTTACCCTTGTGCTTGAGGAGTAACCTTTTTATTTCAGTTAACAAAAACATATGTTGGCCCTTTATTCAAGGTCAGTGTGTAATTCTAAACTGTGCTTGTGTTTTATTCCTACAGGCAAATGGATGTTCTGATCAGTTTGAACAATGGTGTGTCGTATCTGGCCAGTGCTTTCACCATCACTGCCTCCTCATGTGTAAGTCAAACATTAGATGAGATGTCAAGAATAGTTATTTTGATATTATTACACGCAGTATTTTCTTTCTTTCTCATTAGTCAGACGGCACAGTGGTGGCCATTGTGTTCTTGGTGTTATTTCTGCTTTTGGGATTGGCTCTGATGTGGTGGTTTTGGCCTCTCTGCTGCACCGTTGTAAGTATCATTTCCTCTATCATCTTGTAAAAGATTTTGTCTTCTTTCCGCTCACAGAATCTATATTGAGATTAAAGTGAAATTGAGATTGACATTAACATACTGATCTCCTATTATTAAAAATTGGGTGTATTTTACCCATGCAAATTATTTACAGTGTGGTCAGATCATATGATTCATATAACCAGTTTCTTAATAAATGAATTAAGCAAGTTCCTTTTTTTTAAGCCCTTACCTTTTTGTTATTTTTGACTCTTCATTTTTGACTCTTCTATTTTTCGTTCACTTCATTTATTTTCAATTCACACACAATAACGTAAATACAATTCACACGATCAAGCAGTTGATTATAATTTGTTGTATTTGTTGTTGTATAATTTTGTTGTAAGAGACAATGTCACGCTCCTTCAGAACGACATAATACAAATCAAAGTGAACAGCTCACTCTCCTACACTTATAATAATAATTAATAAAAGCAGCAACACTTCTCAAGCTTTAATGAGCTTGTACATACAGATGGTGCACAAAATATCTAGGATTCGGAAGTCTGGCGAGTGTCGCTATGGCAATCAGCATCAGACCAACACCAAATGATATGCACCACCTCTCTTTGAGAACCTGGTGGGAGTCGTTCCAGGATGAGATGGAAGCATATTTTGGAAAACCAACAAAGGCATTAAAATGTAAACCCCCCGCAGCATGTCTGGACTCGGCCCTGTTTGTCTTGGTGGAGGAGCTGCTGTTCCTCTCCATCAGGGACCCCGGCACAAGAGAAGGGCCATGTGTGCTTTGTTAATATTTAAACTCAGCCTTGCCAGTTTTCAGCAATCAAAAAAATACAGAAGCACCAGTATCTCCCCCTACACACACATACACATCAATATCCACAGCCGCATATCTTTCCAGAGATGTGTCATTTTCAACAAATGCGCTTCAAATTAAATGCGGTTGTTCTGACTTCTCTGTTTCGGTCATAAGAGGATGCAAGGTCAGATGAGGTTTAATGTTTTTGGCACTGTTGGGAATGTCAGCCCAGAACCATTGACGTTAGTAGATGTTCTAAAAATTTGGGTGTGACTTTGGTCTTTGTATAAAAGCATGTGTTTATGTTCTAATGACACACCCTTTCAGATCATTCATTTGCTGTTTGACTACAAACAGGTTAATTTTATGTTAATGAAAATGCATCATTTTAATTAGAGTTGGTGCTGATATGCTACCTGCTACTTGTTCATGATCATGTTAAGCCTGGAAAACAGCTTGACACAACAGTGTGTTCAGAGGGGTGAAATGGACAGATTATAAACTCCAATTGGACAATTATCCCAAAAGCCATATGGGGACGTTTTACCACTGGGCTGTGATTGGTTGACTCCACAGCTGTGCCACTAGTTCTTAGGCCCTTGTGAGTGTCAGATGGTTAAGTATACTGGCATTTTGGATTTAATTATCTGCACTTCATCGCCCGAACTGCATTTGAAGGGTTATCTTGCACCACAACTGTCTTTCAGGTAGTTTGTGAACCTAACAGCCCAGCGGGTCATTTGTGTAATGCTTTATTTATGCCACAATATGTCTCACAAATATAAATCTGCTCTTTAATTACTCAAAAAAGGTAATCCTATAGCACAAGGTTCAGTCCAAAGTTATGTTAATCATTGCACACTGGGGCCTCAAAGATGGATATGACTGGCTTTGCAGACAGTTAGTTATGAGTCAAAGAGCAATTAATTAACTCTAATTGATCATTTTCCACCATTATAACGGTAACAATGTTGAAATGGTGTCAGTATGCTTTAATGTGAATGAAACAGCTGTTCAACCCATGATATGTGATAATTAAAAGGCATTTTTTTCCTGAAAGCTAATTTACTAAATGCTTAACCTGCAATGGCAGCGTATCCATCCTTCATATTTAATGAGACAAGGCTTACTTCTAATTTGCATTGATTCTGCAGTTGAAGGGGTTACGTGGTTTATAGGTGAAACATGATTATATCCGAGGCATGTTATCTAGTTTGCTGAATTGTTCTGTTGTGTGAATTACAAGGGCTTGAGTGTGCTGACGTTTATACATTCAAAAATGCAGCTAGCGTATTCTTGGAGTTGCTCTGTTAACCATTAACCTGTTCATCTTTTTTTGGCCTTTCTACCATTTTTATTGAAAGTGTGAACAGTAGAGATATAGACAGATGGGAGGGAAAGATACTGGCTAATGACATTGGACTCAAACTCATTGTCTGCATAAGCTCCATAGCTCACCGTATCAAAACGTGTAACTGCTAGACCTCGGCTCCGACACACTTATGAGGGAATAACACAGCCATAGGAAATGTTTCAGGGGACATTACAACAATGTCTTAATATTGGGCAATATTTTAGTCTGCAATGAAAAGGTTAACAAGAGGTTTCAGTATAAACTTAAAGTATTTCTCATCAAAGTCCAATACCAAATTATCTGAGCTATTCTAACCACTCTTACTCTAGTCAACATGATTTAATTTTTATTTCTCTTGAGGAATTTTAGATAAAACAACAAAGGTTTATTGGCTTATTTAGTCTCCTGAGCTTTAAACGAGCAACCTTTGAGCAGTACAGTTTCCTCAGGGCATTTATCCCCATGATCCAGAAGTTTTTTTTTTGTAGTGAGGATGTGTAAGGTCAGTTCATAAGCTGTTCCATGACCCACCACTAATATAACAGCAGAGCCAGAGGCTGCCAAGGACATCAGCAGTAATGAAGACGTCATCTCTGAATAAAGTCACCTGCTTTATGAATCTCAGGGCAGATATACAGGAAGTGCTGCAGTAAGATATCTCATCCTGTTAACTGGCCTTTCCTTTGCACTGGGGATGAGCCTGGAGTGAAGCCCAATTTTCCCTTTTGCATTTCATTGGAGCTAATTAATTCCTCAGGACTTTATGATTGGGGGATTGCTGGGGAGCATTGAACCTCATCCAATTAATTAAGACATAAACGGACCACCATGCTCACCTCAAAGACTCCCCTGTCAACAAGTTGATTTTTAGGCTTTCTTTATTTTGCACCAGGGCCGACAATGTTAGTTTACCAGCAGATCCCTGTAATCAGTTGTGGGGTCTCGGGCTCCAGTTGTTCAACTGTGAATCAGGCCCTTAGAGCACTTAAGAAAACTAGAAACTAACAACATTATCACATACTGAATGTAATTTCCATTACTGCAAATGGCAGCTTTCTTGACATTGTCTCAATTTAGATGAATTTTTTCCTCTTAGGTTATTAAAGACCCGCCTCCTGCAAGACCTCGTCCACCACCACCACCTGTAAGATCTGTTTTTTCTTTATTAAAAAAAAAAATTAATAATAGATCTTTTATGAACTTTTTATATTTAATGTTCAAAGGTCTTACAATTGTTCATGTTCTGTTGATATGTATTGCTGCAGAGGCCAGAGCCTGATCCAGTACCCAAGAAGAAGTGGCCAACAGTGGATGCATCTTACTATGGAGGAAGAGGAGCTGGTGGAATCAAACGCATGGAGGTGAACACAGAAGCGTTACACTCTAATATTGCTTCTACAGGAATGAGTTTAATCTCATTACAGCTGTTCATAAGTATTTACCATTTGTCCATCATCACTGGTGAGAATGTTCATGTTTTGCATTGATATTTCAGCATGTCCTTTGTAGTCAATGTTTATAATGTTTTAGGAAACCATTTTATTTTATAATAAGTTAAATTGCTCATTTTATGGAGGATTAGTGCTTGGGTGTAATGACTCAAGTTCTGTAATATTCACCCATAGAATGTTTTGGACAATACTTAGCAGAGACTTTGAATTACAATAATATATTTATATTGATGGGTCATAATTTGATCTGATAAAATTTAGATTTTTAAATTGGTATTCTATAGCTATTTAATATAAAATCTAAATATATGAATACAATCTAAATATATAAGTAGATTATTGAAATAAAGATGAAAAAGAAAGCTTATTCCTTTCTTAAGTGAAAGACATTGTCTATGATATTAAGGCCAGCAGACCTCAAAGTTTTCTGTAGAAATCTACTTAAACATAGTTCAGCCCCTGACTGATGGTTTTGACGTGACAGAGTCTTGCCAGTTCATCTTTCGTGATGTCCCGCTGTCTTAAGTCAGGTTGACGGTGAAGGATTGAGGAACGCTCTGACGAGATGAATTCATCTTGCTGACTTTCATTCTGTCATCTGACTGTGTTTAGATAATGCGTGTAACTATCTCAAAAGGAGCTGGTTTTAATAGGAATATTTGCTCAGCTTCTGTTTCTTCTGACCTTCAACAAAGGAAGCATCACTGCAGTTCTTTTGGATATCCTGGAGAAAAACGTTTCCTCCTGCTTTTCCTATGAGCGTGTAAGGGAGTAAGATACTCATGACTAAATCAAGGCACGACTGTCTTTAATGTCTCTAGAGTCATTCATTTCCTTCAAATCTCCATTTCTGAAGCTGTCTTTGGACCGAGGGAGGTGTATCTAAAATCAGCCTGCTTCCCCCTCTTTACTTACACGTTGACGTGGGAAGCATGAGATGCAAGGAATGTTTTATTAATTGAGAGTTGTTGCAGCTTGGTATGTTCAGGGACACTGTTGAAAAGCTGTTGTGTGTTGTGTCTTAACTTACAGCTTGAGGACTGTAGGTTTAATTAGGCCTCCTTTAATGTTTTCATACCGAAAGGTTTATTAAAAGAAAATATGATGAATAATATTACTGCAAGCCTAAAGTGAGAAAGACAAAGCCTTCAAAAACTGTGGGATAAGTTATTATGACTACAGTTCTTAGCTGTATTTAGACTGTTAGAGTGGGATGGCTCCTAACATTCTGTGGATTATTGTTATTGAGTTAAATATACAGTGGTCGTAATACTGTATGTATACTGTAAGTATATGGACTCCTTCGAAGATTTAATTCCCTCTTGAAATGTCTAAATTTCATTGTATTAGAAAGAAATTATCTAACCAATTGCCACTGGCAAACAAAGGATACTTTGTGGATCATTTTTAGTTGATGTATGAATTAATTTCTTCCCAAGTTCACGCAGATGTCCTGAAAGAGAAACCACAGGTGTAGCTCATCACATTCACTTCCGTTTTATTAGTTTCAAACTTCCTTTTTGTACAGTGTGCATTTGCTGTATTTCTTAATATAATATTTGAAAGGTCTCTAATTTTTATAGGTCTGTATTTCTGTTTAGGATATATAGCATATTTGATGTTTTGGTATATAGTGCAATGATAAAAGTGTGGCTTGCATGTCCAAATACTCTTTGGGCTACTATATGATGCTGTTCAGCTGCCTTTAGAAAGTTTTGTATATCTATATATATTTTTAATAAAAAATGTTCTAAAGCTTAGGCATTAAAAGTGAAAGTGACAGTGAAAGTGACATGTTTTTGTCAGTTATGGTTACCCATACCCAAAATGTGACCTCTGCATTTAACCCATCACTGGTGAGGAGTGAACACACACTGCAAGTTGTGGACACACACACACACACAGCAGTGGGCAGCTATCAATGCAGCGCCTGGGGAGCAATTGGGGGTTAGGTGCTTGCTCAAGGGCACTTCAGTTGCTACCTGCCAGTGCTGGAATCGAATCAGCAACCTACTGATTATAAGCCCTCACTAACCAGTAGACCACAACTGCCCCACGATAATGCCCGTATGCATAATAAACATAAACCACTGTATGTTAAAATTTCTTTATAGGTCCGCTGGGGTGAGAAAGGGTCCACAGAGGAGGGGGCACGACTGGAGATGGCCAAAAATGCAGTGGTGTCCATACCAGAAGAGACAGAAGAACCAATGATCAAAAAGCCAATATCAACCCCACCCACATACCATCAGCATGAATCTAAATGGTATACTCCAATCAGGGTGAGTTACCATTAAGACCATTGCCAACATGATACCATTTTTTATTTCTTTTATTTTTATTCTATCTAATAATTAAAAAAAAAAATTTATTCAGAGATTTGATCTTAACTCAAAAGCATTATTCTATAAGTGTTGGTTTAACGTCTCTGGTTTAATAAAACTTGCAGAAGACTGGAAGAGGAAACAGAGTTGAGCTGCCATCTCAACACTTGTTTTTTCACACAGGGCCGTCTTCAAGCACTGTGGGCACTTCTGCGGCGACAATATGACCGAGTTTCACTTATGCGCCCCACTACTGCGGACAAGGTAAGCCACTGTTGTTCACCTCAGTGTAAAATACAAGAATCTGTGGCTACCAAACTAGCCACACAATATCATACTATCATACTATAAAACAGAACATTCTAGTGCTGACAACGGGCCATAATAAGTCTTTAGTGTATTGTAACTCTACAGGAAGTATTTCCTTTATTGTGTGTCTCACCCTCAGCTGCAAAGATTTAAAACAGGATATGAATGTTATGCGTTAGCTTGCATACATTTCCTGTTCTGCAACTGTATGCACTGATGTGTATTTAAGAAAACAAGCACCCCTACTTTAACTGAATGTAAAACACAACAACACATCAGACAGAATTTTACAAAGCCTTAGATTTTTCTTACAAAGAACTAAATTTGCTGTGCCTTCTATTCATCATAGTATGGATTATTCGAAATAGGTAAAAATGACATAAACAATCTTTTATATTTGGTCAAATCAATCATCTCCTTTTGCAACAAGAACAGTCAACAACAAAAGTAAACAAACTTTACAAACTGAGGAAAGGCTTTGTTTGTTTCCAAAGTAGGACACAGTTTGAAGCATTCGTTTTGGTTTGTTTCATCTTAAAGTGCTCGCTGCATCTGTGCTTGCGCAACATCCCAGTCACGCTTGAGCCACTCGTTCTGTTTTACTTTCTTCAAAGAAACTGTTTAAACCTTTGTAACTCTGAATTCGTCTGAGAGGAGGGTCTGGAAGCCTCTGAGCGGGTCCCTGGCACACTTCAGTCAGACCACAGCTTGATTGTGCAGACTTTCAAGCCCTTGATCAAGTGCACTGAGTGCAGGCATGAGCTATCAAAGCCCGAGGAGTCCCTCGTCAGAGCCAAGGTGGGCCGCGTACGCTTGGATTGAGAGAGGGGGGCTTTGAAGCCCGACAGGAACCCTCCGGGGTCATGAATTTTTCAGCGCAGGATCTATGGGGTTTCGAGGACTCGTACAGGTGTAAGGAAGCAGGTTGTCGCAGACATCTGTTCAGCTTGGAGACCCCCCGGTCCCTCTTGCGCGAACGCCTGCCCTCCCCCCACCCCGCCCACAGCCAGACTTCTGGATTGTCAGCAGATGTAGTTTTTTCAAGACAGCCTGAACACTTTCTGCTCTCCCATTTACCGCCTGAGGGGCTCCAACACCAAAGGTAGAGTGGATGGTGGACACAGCTGCACTGCCGAACTTGCCTGGGGCACAAATAAAGAGATCTAATGTGGTTTGACTGTGTTGTTAGGGAGACCAGGGAACCAGAGAGGCACTTCAGAGCCAGCTTAGCACTGCAACATCTGCCATCAAGTTTCCGGAAAAAGCAGCAAGGGACAGCAGGTAGAGAAGGTGGCAGCGCGTCATGGGTTGGCCTATTACTGGCGGGGGCTCTTTTGAATGCCTGCCCATCCCTTCCCATCTCTCTCTTCCCTGAGTCCAACTAACAGTCTCGGCAGGGCTCTGTGTTGTTTTACAAAGCAGCAGTCTGCAAAACACACTAATAAGTGCCTGTATAAATGATACATTAACATGCATTAACCTCAGAGAGCTGGGACCCATAGAAGAAGCTTTTGTTTCTCCTACTGGATCTTAAGCTGGTTCTCTGCAAAGCCTATTGCTTTTGTTCCCACACTGAAGATTTCTGGAGAAGGTTTTGAGTAATTAGCATAACTGATGGCGATTATGTGTACGTATAATATATGCTATGTATAATAATTATGTATAATACGGTGGTTTGACCGTAATAGTTTTCAAGATGTCGTTCTGCAAAAGTTTTTTTTTTTTTTTTTTTTTGAGAAAATCAGTCTTTGTTTTTCTCTCTTGTTTTTTTCTCTTTTCCCACATTTACTTACTGGAGCGGTCAGATGTTTTAAAGCTAAAGACAGCTCAATGTTATATACAAGCTTCTCAGATGAGAACATACCGTGCAAATAACCCTGCACCCCCAGAAAGCCTTCCGCCCTGTTGTTCAAGACGTATAATGTCACTTTAGTGTAGCTTGTGCATACATTAAACCCTATTAAAATCAGTCTCTGTATAACACATACCTTATTAGCCCATGCAGACTGCCTGTTTCCTTAGGGCAGTGCTGTAATGAGGTGGAGTGTATTTTTAAATGGTGTAAATTTCGACCTCAGACAAAGAAAACGTGTCGGCTCGCAGTCCCAAGGCTTTATGTGTACAGCAGAAGGAAAAAAAATAAATAAAAATGTACCGTTGCGGCCCAGTGTGACAGCATCTTAATTTAACAGTCATCGGTCACATAAACAGAGCAGTGGGAGCGTTTTAATTAAGAGACCGCGAGCAGGCGGGCGGCTTGGCGGGGCCGGTTTTTAGAGAATGCGAAGAGGAAGAGACGGAAGACATCGCTGGCATGGAAAAATAGCGACGGGGCGGATGATGGAGAAGAGAGTGAGAACAAGGGAGACAGAAAATGGAGAGAGTGGGGGGGTTAGGGGGGATTAAGGGACTAGGCTGGCAGGCCGGGTCCCTCAGGTCAAAGGCACACATGGCCGGGCTTAGCCGCAGTAGTGTTTAAGAGCCAGTCTCATGACTGGATTAGGGTGCAGAGCGGCAGACCCCGGACTGTTTGTGTTTTACCCTGGGAGCCAAGAGAGTGAGTAGTGTCCTAATGAACTAGCAAGGCCAGCGTGAAGTGATCCTGGCTGCTTTAGTGAGGGACAACCGCCTAATGAGCCATACTGAGCGTTGAACAGCTTAGCCATACAAAAACCATCAGAACTGTGGTTTGCTTGGCAGCAGGCAAAAGCAGCATGATTTAGATTTGTGATATTTGTATATTCTTGTAACCTACTGTTCTATAACTACAGCTGGGAGGTTTAAAGTGTAAATACTGTCTGTTAAAAATTGTGTGGCATCACAATGGAGCAGTTTTGATGTGAGTTTTTGGTTTGTATCCGTCAGGATTGACATCAGTCAAGAAAACAGAAAATAAGATGAAGTAACTTTTAAGAAACATTTAAATAATTTTAAGATGATCAAATGTAGTCATTGTTATGTAATATAGTTATCATATGTAATATAAAAATCTATCAAGGTTGAACTAGCAAAAGAAATGGCTATATTGTGTATATATATATATATATGTGTATATGTGTGTGTATATATATATATATATATATATATATATATATATAGTTTTAATAAGATAAAATTACTCTGGTCCTTATATAAGATTTTGGTCAAACTGTGCAGCGTAAGCTGTGTTTATTAAAGTTGTTGCTATGATACTTTTTACGATGTTTACAATGCTTTTGAGAAACACAGCCCAGATCTGTATAGCTAGATATATATAAGCTATATATCTAAACTGTTAAGACAATAGTTTTTTGGTTACTTTTACCAAATTACTTTTTCAAAACAATCCCTCGTTTTGCATCCCATTATTATGCAGATTTCGTATAATCAATGTGCTAATTAAAATGGGAAAAGAAATTGTGCGCTCACATCTCAAGACAAATGAGGAAAATAGTTCCTAATAGTATTTAATGATTATCAGTTAATCTCATCTCTGATTGTGTTATCACAGAATGTTAAAAGATGAATACAGCTCTGATTTTTTTTCTCTAAAAAAATGACATTTTATGTACTGTAAACGGCTGCATGCAAGCACTGGTCTCTTTGTTCAAAAAACTGGCAAACGTTATTACAACATTTGAAACATACCCTAGATCAGAGGCCACAAGATTTCTAATTAATCGGGTAATTGGAATTAAATCGGAGCGTCACAAATAATAAAGCTAGCTTGTTTATGGAAGCAGAGAGCTGACTGCGTAACCAAACATTAACATATTTATAGAAGTATGAGTCTTTCACCATCTGCTATAAATTTTCACATCTCTGTAATTTTCGGTAGCTGATTTTTGGTAGCTATTAGGACCACGATGGGTTTTGTTGTGACAATCGGTGTGCATGGTGAAACGGCGCTTGTGTCTTTTTCTGGTCCTCATTAGTGCTATCAGCACACTGGCCTGTTACCCTTAACAAGCATTAAGTGGAAGGCTGACAGTTCAGTTAAACCGCACTGGCCACAGAGGAGAAATGACAGCTTTAATAATGACTGGCTTGCCGATTTTGTAAAACAGCCCCTTGCTCTTTGAACCAGGCCCGTCTCTGTTTTTTTGGGGGTTACGTGAACTGCAGAAAGTAGGGCAGATGTCCATGTGGTTGGTTGTAAATTCGATGTCTGCCGTGTTAATCTGTGAGCCTCTTCAAACAGTCAGACCTCCTGGTAACAGGATTAGGTTGGGGACCCCAGTGAGCTGGTTTGGAGGGTGGTACTGGGAACTAGAAAGTGTGTGCAGGGGGGCAGTGCCAAAGTGCATGACAGAGCTGTTGGGTTGGAGTAGTGTTCACAGTTGATGGGTTTGGAGAGGAGCTAACACGTCCACAAATATGGATGAATAGCGTATTCTTATTTGATGGGGGTTCCTGCCATTGTCTTCAGAACATTAACTTGCTATTAAATTGCTATTAGCATCATTTTAAAAACCTTAGCAGCACAGGTTTATGATAGATGTTTATCCGCACATTGAGTTTTGAATTTGATCATGGCATTTTTTTGTGTCATTTATTTATGCCTTCAATCCTTTTTATAAGCTTTCCAGCATGGCTTTATTGGACTTACATTGGAATGGCACTTTCTGCTGTGGATTGGGAGCTTGATCCGAGTTTAGCAAAACGCAATCCATTAACGATCATATTTTTCAGTCTTCTAGGTTTGCATTCTAATATTTTACCATATCGAGGTCAAGCATTTTAGAATACAGTGTTTAATGTTAGTGATGCATGCGACAGAGGCATGTGCTTGGAAATCCCATATCTTTCTGTATTCGAGCACATTAGCTCATTAGCTGGGTGTGCTGGTACCTGCCCCCTTTAGCAGACTGTTTAACACGGACGCAAGCTTCTGTGTACTTCCCCTTAACCTCCTGATTCAATCCGAGCTGATGTCCTGCCACGTTAGTGTGTGTGTGCGCGTCTGCTTGTGTGTGTGTTTTAGTCCCTTGCCCCGACTGGCTACAAATATGGTCGCGTCAAGGCGCGGGCCATTTCTTCATCGTCTATTAAAATCAAAGCCCCCTTGCAATGAGAGCAGGAATCTTGGCTTTAATTAAACAGCATTACTGTTAGTGTCAGACATTCCCTGGGCCGCTTTGTCTCATTGATTTTTCTCCTTAAGTGTGACAGATCTATGGAAATCATACAGGGAATCGGTAATGTATTGTAATTCACTTCTTCCCTCGTCTGATCAATTTGAATATTTAAAGTGATGAGGACAGCGCACGACTATTTAAATGGCAGTTTACGTAGAAATGTTTTTTTTTTAAAGATATTTAAATATGCACATTTCACAACAATGGTCAGATTAAAGTCTTAATAAAGAAGGAAATAAATTAATTGAGTAATCAAGAATAATAACATTCAGATTTCATTTAAACCAATTTTTCACTATTCAGTAAATCCACTACATGGAAATAAAAAAACTTATTTTTATAAATTGCTTATTTGCACTCAAAGCCCCTGGTAGCTAAGCTTGAACACGATCGCTTTTACACACTGAAAAATAATAGTATATTTAAAACGCAAAGCACTATGTTCTGTGGAGTAAATGGGGGACTTCTGTTATACACAGTGGATCATTTTATTTTTTAGCTGCACATCACTCTAAACATCATGCAGAAAATTTCAGCAGCATGATTATGCTAATCAGTTTTAATATGCAAATTTAAGAGGTCTCTTTATTTGAAACCGATGGCTCAAGTAATTTTAAAAGCAGTTCTAATTATTATTAAACTTAATTAATCGTGCTCGTAATAGCATGACTTTAACAGTGTAAGAAAGCAGGACTTTAACAGCTTGGCTTAAATTTTTGCCACCATCCAAACATAGTGTTTGGCTAGACTCTTTGAAACGGCACCCCAGATTCTCCCCCTAGAACTTGTATCACATGGTATTATAGATAAGACTCATGGTCCCTCGATGTGGGAGTAAAGTCACTTTTCTCGCAGATCTGATGCAACATGTAATTTTGAGCAGATGTATTTTTTAAGATGGCAAGTTTGGCATCCCTTATATCACTTTGTATTTAGAGTGTCTTTAACATTTCATCACTATAGCCTGAATTGGCCATAAATAAATTACAACTTGTGGTTCATAATTGATTGGAAGAAAGGACACAGATGTGACAATTATCGTGCAGCTGTTGAAAAATTGGTTTATTCATTTATGCATTTGTTCTGTTCTGTCAGTCAAACTGTCTCTCTGAGGAGGAAAGCTAGTGCTTTTAGAAAACTAAATTAAGTCCTGATTCTGTTCTAGTGTCAAAACTTCTGCTCGCCGATCTCACGGTTTATCAAAATTACAGGGACGTGAATCACAATCCATATGACATTTATCATCATAATAGATCATTATAACAGTTTATAATCTAACACAGTACGTTTAATGGTGTTGCCAACCTTAATGAGTTATAGGTCATTCTGTTCCATATATCACACCATACATCATCATATCAAGTAGAAACAAAAGACTTTTGTTTCTAGGTTTTGTGGTGAGAGAGATACAGATTTAGACATAAAGAGATAAAATCTGTGAGAAATGGCATTGTTTGCTTTCCCTTGTTTTGATCACTGTCATCTGGATATGTATCTTCGGGTCTCAAAACAAAAGCATTTAAGTAGTTCTGAATCCTGATTTTTGTGTGCACAGATGCAGAACTGCTCTTGTGGTCTTAATAGTTTTAACCCATCAGATGGCCCAAACCCTTTCAAAGTGGCAGCCGCAAAAATTTCCTAGTACCCCAAAAACTTTCTACCCATCCGCTCTCTTTATTTGTACAATCAAATGCTTTACACAGGAGAGACTCAGCATTATCAAGTATGCTGAAAAAACACGCCATTATCAAGTATGCATGTTGGAAAACCAACATGATAAAGGAATTTATCACATTGTAGTCTCAGATCATGACACTAATTAAGGCATGAAACTGGTCAGCATGTTTTTGAAGGTTATTTTTTCTACGGTGAGTTGTGTCCTAAAGGATGTCACAGGAAATGTGATGATCTTGCGATGGTTAGTTGCTCTAATGAGGGCAGGAACTCAGGACACAGAAGGACAGGAGTGTGTGTGTGTGTGTGTGTGTGTGTGTGTGTGTTTGCTTGGACTCCATCAGTTACACTGATTAGAAGCAGAAGGTCTTACATGTTTTCTGGTTTTGGGCCCAGTGGAATCATGGGGCAGAATTTGTTGAGATCATGGCTGTGTTCACTTTAGTCTGCATGTGTGTAATTACTTCATCACATAACACTGACACTCACACTGGCACATTGGGGACATTTAAGATGACATTTAAGAAGAGATTTTCCCATGACGTTTATTAAAATGTTAGGTAATAGTCTTGAGCCTGGTTGCATGAAAACTCTTAAGTAAAGAAAACCCTTAATTATAAGGTTAAGGGTACCATTAGTGAAACATGGGTTGCAAGAAAGACTTAAGGGTCCATTTAAGAAGCCTGTCATTTAAGAGGGCTGCCACTAAATTTCCCCTAAATTGCTTTAGTGTTCCGTTCTGTTGTGCGCTGCTACAAAGTCCTTAGTAACAGTTTTGTGTTTGAAAATTAAGGGACCAATACAGCTCCAATAAGCCTTAAACACAATGGGTGATTTCATCTTAACTAAAAAAGAATAATTTTTAGAGGTCAAAATAAAATATTTGTTAAATTGTATCAAACCATGCATGTTACTTTTGTTACAGTATATCCAGGCAGTCACATAATTTTTTTTTACCGGATTTTCCCTGATTCCTTTAAAGGTTGATTATTTATTTTCATTGTAACAGTGTCAATAATCTTTGTTAATATTAGGTGGCAGTAAGTTCCCTATTTAGGGTGCAAATTTCTGTGTAATGGAATTAAAATGATACGCTGTGACTTTGCAGCCGACGCAACAGAAGAGAATAGTGTCTGCGATAACTAGTGATTCATTTATATGTTCCCATTAGTGGTGTATATGTTTATTGTAATAGATGTGATCATGTGGGTGTCTGTAACATGAATAAACACAGTACAATGTGTTTATAATAACCATTTAAGTAGCTGTATGTTTGAGTAAAACCCACTTATCCATCATGTTGGATCACGTGATCTTATGCCTTAGCGAGGTAATGTTCCATTTACTGTGGGCGATTTTGTAACTATAGCAACTGCTTCTCTGTGGTCGCATTTTGACAGAATTTATCATGAAATGCTTAGTAAAAACACTTAGGTAAGTGTGACTGTTAACCTGTTTGTTGAAACCAGGGTTTTCATGCAACCAGGCCCAGAAAACAAGTAATAGCACCAATTTTTAACAGCTGAATAAAGATCAGTTCTTTTATTGTATCAGGTCTTTATTAGTCTTCTGTGATTTGCTTCATGACCCAGGTTTTATATTGAACATGAAGCGCCAATGTAATGCAGATGCAAAATTGTACGGTTGTAAACTTTAGCGTCATGTCTTTTAAGTCAAGTTGTGATGGGTTGCAATAGCAACAATACAATACAATACAATAATGGTTCAGTACAATATAAATAATGCAATACTTTTTATTTAAAAAAATATTTTATTACTGCTGTTATTTAACATCAAAAAATAACAGTTTTGTAGATTATTTGTAATTGCTTTATAGCTTTTGTTGCTTTAATCCGCCAACCTGTAAACAATTGAAATTCTCACAGCAAGTTAATGAGTGTTTTTGGACAGTAAAATTAAATGGCTTGTTTTCATTAGCCACTGTACAATAAGCTTTAACCTGGGCTAGGCTAACAGGCACTCTGATGGTGGCCCGGTTAGCGTGGTGGCAGCGGTGTGGGTCAGCCCACCTGGGAGGAAGACAGCTGTCTCGGTGCTATCCAGCGCATATCAGACCAAATGACTCGCAGCTGACACCTTAACCCAGCCACACTGCAAAGTAACGCATTAGAATAATTACTTCCTGTCAGCCTCTATTTAATAGTCAAGCCCCCTTCCTCTCAAATATACCCACATTCTCGCTCAGACACTTTCCTTTGTTATACCCTAACGCTGTGAAAGCGTGCCTCCTTGTCATTTGCCCTTAATAAACGTGATTGTATTTGCAAACTGCAAAAGAATGCATTTGGTTTTAACAGGAGAAAACACACTCGCATGCGCACAGACAAACATGCAGTCACAATAAGTCCAGCCTCAAAAGTCAGCTCATTACCATGACATCTGCATATCCAAATACAGACACTCCTCATCCTGGAGCCTCATTCTCATAGACTCAGAGAACAAGATCTTTTCCTTCTTTATCTCGGATGTTTATTGCCCAGACTCCTTTTTGCCAGTTTTTATTTTGCCATATTGCTGTACAGACGACAATTTTACAAGCATCTCTAAATTACCTCCAAGCAAATTTGCAAGATTCACATTATAGATAATTTTAAAAGTATTTAAGACAATTTTCCTCCTTAAGTCTGTTTATTCCAAAGGCTACATCAGCTGCTGCACTAAAAGTTGATTTAAGTCTGCCAGCAACAGTATTACAGTTAGTTGTCCAGAAAATACAATAGCACTTTTGATATTGTAAAAGTGTCTGTGGAAAATGACTGCAGTAAACCTTTGTTTGCCTTTCTGTCACAGGTCTGTAATGTTTTCTCTCACATACAGTATGCTGTTGAATACAGGCAGCTTTAGTTCAGTGACGGTATTGAGTTCATAGTCTTTTTTATTGGCATTTAGGTACATGGTGTTAACAAGGTCATAGTTTGAATCCCAAGAAACTGATAAATCTTAAAGGAATGTACATTTAGTGAAGGAACATTTTTTAAGGGTAGTTATTTAACTTTCTATTGCTGACCACTGTCATAACTAGTAAACATTAGTAAATTGTTGTATTTCGTGCCTCTATGTTTTGTTCTGTGTAGTACCAAGTCCTGGAGAAACGTTGTTTCGTTTCAATATGTATCGCATCAGCTGTATATGTTGAAATGACAATAAAGCTCAGTTGAAACTTGAAACTTGAAACTAAAACTGAAGAATTGGTTAACAGTTCCTGCAGTGGAAATGCAGCTGAGTGTGTGAACTCGATGACCAACAAAAGATCTGCAAAATGGGAGGTGTGTAAGGTGTGATATAGTGACTGTTGTCTGGGTTCAGTGGGAGGCTGAGGTAGATGCCAGAGGAAAGGTCACCGGTTGTCTCCTGTGGAGTCCTGAACAATAGAGATCAGAAAGCTCTGACTGGCTGAATAAGATTATTTCTAGTCTTACATAGTGATTATTAGCTGCAATCATTGTATCACACTTGGATGGCAACTGTTTCGGGTGCGTTGAATGAAGTTCCTGCACTGTACAATATTTCAAATAGGGACATAGAATTCAGGCCAATTCTTTCAACAATTTTATGTTAGTATATTTTAAGAATGATGTCCTGTTATACTACTGGTGTTATGCTTAAATGTGTTATGCTTGTGTGTGTATTTGTGTGTATCTGTTTTTGTTCTCCCCCTGACCAGTCTGTTGTCTGACCAACTTAGGTCACATTAACCCAGTTCTCACAGTTGTGTTGTATAAAAAACAAGCACACGCATACAGTGTAGAATGTAGTGTAGCCTGAAGCTGCTCCATGCTGTTAGATTTCCACTGTTGCTGTGCAATGATCAAGTTATTTACTGCTTACATTACCATGCGGCTTGATAAGCATATTTTCCCCAGTAGACATAACAAGATGGTTTATCACCAGGGTTACTACTGAATATAGCAGGATGTGCAGCCCGTATGTATTTACACTCCTTTGCTTTATAGCATCACATAAATAAACCTTTTCTCTGCCGTAATTTAAAGCTGAAAATTTTGAATTAAATAACGAGGGGAACTTGCTTGTAAAAGAATCATGAGGTCATAAATTATAATAAAAGATAATATGTGCAGACTCAACTGTTTCAAACTTTTTTGGAGTGTGTATAAACATTTTACTGCATATTGAAATATTTTTATCTTTGTTATTCCTTATTTTAATTTCTTCTATTAACAACCAGAGATGGTAATTTCTTTAAGGTCATTTGAATTAAATTTTCTGCACAAAAAATAAAATTTTTAAAAATAATAATTATATTTGAGATTAATTATAAATATTTGCGAATAAAAAGATTATTCATCTTTTATTAATCTTTATTCGGAGAAATAAAAATAAAGGATATATATTTATTAACAAACATGAAATAATCTTATTTTAATGATTAGCCAGAGTTATCAAAACAAACAACAAGCTGCATTTTTAGTGCAGTCAAGGTTAGCTGGACTATCAGGGCCATAGTACCTTGAAAGCCGCATGCTTTCCTTTACATTAGAGCTTCACTAACAGGTCACCCATCGACCCCTTTGTGGGCCGGGTGCCAGAAACAATTCCGCACACATTAGCCTCATCACTAGCTTTAATGCGCGCCACCCCACGGGATGGTAGGCACCCTGGCACGTGCGTGTGGCCGCATCCAAATGGCAGGAATCTCACACGGACGCAGCGCTGCTCCATCCTGACAGCTCCCTCCAATTACCGCCACTCCTGTCGCATGCCGCCCATCTCTTCCTGGCCCAGATCACATGTGACCCCGCCCGCCGCCACACGGGTGGAAGCTGAAGGGGGAAACAGAGTCCAAGGGGGAAAGGCAGGTTCATACAAACACACACTCAGATGTCCCTGCTTTTTTCCATTTCTTAGCAGCTACTTCGTGGAGTTTCTCGTGTTTATGTGGCTTTGGTTGGTGTGCTTATTCCTGGATTGCGAGACTGTATGCAAGCTTATGTTTGCAACGGAATGTTTATGGTGTCTAGGGGCCTGACTGCAGGCCAGCTAAAGCCACAGGGACAGGCTAGAAATGAAAAAGTACAGATGAGCCCGACGGCTACGTGTGGATGCTCATTTGCAGTGTCGTGAGATTTCTCTGAGGAGTTGAAGAGGGGAGATGGTCATATTCATGCAGGGGACTGAGGAAGCAGAGATTCTGTGGCTTGAGGGGCTCAGTGATTAAACAGAAGGACTATAAGCACAAGCATGCTTCGCTTCTGTCTGTCACACAAAGCACTGCTATGTGTTACCAGATAAATGTTGTTAATGTTTCACAGTTTTGGATCAAATAAAATTGGCCAGATTTTGTTATTTATTTAAATATTAATTTGTAATATTCTCAGTAACATTGATTTTGGAATATTCCCTTTTTTGTAACAGATAAAATATTTTAATTGGATTGAAGGAGCAGTTTAAGTTAACAGCACAGCACTACAAATATCAAGCAGGAAGCATCTAATCTCGGTTCAGATTGCTAAACTATAATTGGCATGACGTGTGAATGAGCTTTTTATGCCACATAAACAATATTATATTTGCAGACTTTTCAATTGCATTTCTTTTAGGTCGCCAAGCTCATTAATATGATTATGATTCAGGCTCGCCAGCAGCCTCTACACCCCCCAGCCCCCCTCTTCACTTTTGGAGCTCCCAAAAACTAAACACCAATGTTAAATTAGCATTCTAAATGTTTTTATATTGACTTTCAGTAAAAGCACATGCCTGAAACGTGTAGTTTGCAATATTACAATTTTTTTTTGGTAATAAGATTACGGTGTGCATACTTACAATAATAAACATTTAAATTAAATGTAAATCTCAATACCAAGTTGACCTGGTTAATTTATGAATCCCACTATGGCTATGGCTTTCATTTATGAATCCCCCTGACTTATTAATATTTATTAGTCAGGTCAACTTGACATGACATCACAATCAGCTCGTTAACACCCTCCACCCCAAAACAACGCTACTGTTTTAAAAAGATATCAGGTGCTAAAACTAGCATCATATTAAGCACAGAACCTAGAAACATTAAACTTTTTTTTATTTAACACGTTTTTATTTATAAAAACTACACAAATGGCACGTAAGAGTGGATACCTGCTATATCAACTTTCAGCATACTGGAACATGTATTTAGCTAAGAACAATTTCCTTCCCATTTGATCTGCTGGCATCCTGCCAAACAGACCCCCCCCTCCCCCTTTTGATGATTTTATCACTTTAAATTCTTTATGAAACTCTGCAGTGCTAACCTTGCTAGAGCCGAGCAGGGCCTGGCTTTAACTGCTGCTATTTGGAATAGTTCTCCTCGGTGGCTCGTTCTTGTTCCCTCTGTTGGATTCTGCTTGTCCATTAGTGCCATCTGTGCCCGCCTGTGCCGTCTGTGAGTGTCTGAGCTCCGCCAAAATGACTGGCATTTTCTCTCAAACAACCAGGGGATGGTGCCCAGAGCTGTTAGCTGGCAATGATGTGCACTTATTCTGACAAACCCGGGGAAAGAAAGACAGAATAGAGAGCAGAAAACATCTGCACATGTAGTGCAGCTTTGCTTAAGCTACTTTCACAGGAAAAGACTTTTCTGGTGACCACGCCGCTAAGCTAAGCTTTGTAATGTAAACTTGATCTCGTCCAACACATTGGTTCCCCAGAGCAACGATCATCTCCTGATTCCTGACTCCTGAATGCAATTTACAAGGATGTAGTTGACACAGGATTGGGAAGGTTGGAAATTGGGGGCCGGCTTTTAATCAGAATCAGAGTCCTATTAGAAAAAATGATGGAATTACTCTTTTGTTTCGTTAATGGTTCCTTAATGTCTGCCTTGTTCCTAAACTCCATATTAAAATACTCTTGACAGTGTAGCTTTTGAATCTACAGCAGCAGGGCAAAGGAAACCAAGTTGTTTTAACCAAGTTGTGAGATTACAGCCTAATGGGTTTAAAGCACCATGAAATAATACAAATAAAAAAAAAAAAACAGACAACAAATCTTTCTAATGTGTCATCCTCACTAATTGTGAGTAACAACAAACATTTAGCATGATTAGTGTTATTCATGATCAGTGTAATTGGTCAAAAAGTCTCATAAATCAAAATCACTTTGAGATTTATGAACTACATTACATGTACTAAACCCAACAGTTTTGTTGTAACGTTAAATAAAAAGCATGTTAAATAGTATTTTTTGTTGTTGTTGTTGTTTAGTTTGAACTAGTGTTAATGCTTTCTCAAAAACACTAAATATCTAAATAATAACACTAAGATTAATGGCAGGGTAGGTGATCTTTTTCAGAAACATTTTTGTTATGCTGGTTGAAAGTCTCTTCACATCCTGATTATTGAATATATTTATATATCATCTGTGGAAGGTCTATAAAGAGGACCTTCAAGAGGACTATGAATATAAATAAAAATATATGTTTGTCTAGTTGTTGCATACACACAGGAGCGTTCATACAGTGTGCACATATTTACAGTGTATTTTTAAATCTTATTTTAGAAAATTAAAAATGTGTGTGAAGTGTGTATGCACATTTTGATGCACATTCAAAGTTTCTACATCAGGCCCCTTTTTTGTAATGTAAACATGATGCTTAATTAGTGGAACTTAAGGACCAATTGAGAAAGAAGAACAACAAATCTCACACGCTGCACTACCTCTGTGCATACTGGGTTTCAATCTGTAGGTTTCTATACACTTCATTTCTCCAGTCATTAACCAGCGACATAGTCTTCTGTCTCATACATCAGTAGCAGTGTTTCAAATATTAGAAACCTGAGAAACTACTTGTCAGACTTTTCATTTTTGTTGACATGTCACATACTGATGACTACACTGTTACTTCAAAACTTGTTGATTTTCAGTGACAAAACAGCTTCTTTCAAGTAAACATTACTACATCCAGCCAGACATGTTCTGTATCATGTAGATTTAATTTACTGTATTGTACAGTATATGCATGTGGACTGCACTGTACATGGTGAAATTAACTTGTAAATGTATCAGTGATACAATCTTAATGCCTTGAAGAGTTTTTTAATCATCAACTTTGCATCTAATGTTAAAAAAATGTGAGGCAGTAATGACCAATTTGTAAACATCATGACACCTAATGCCAGTGTGGGATTTTTACTGGCGTCTGGAGATTAAAAACCATCATTCTCCTGCTGTCTCTCGGGTCAATCCGCTAGTCATCAGCCCTTGATAGCTGATCATATGCCACTTTATTTACCCAGAAGACTTGATTTGAGCCAGCAGGACTTGCTGTATAAATATTGTGTCAGCAGGAGGGGTATTTTATACCCTTGTAAATTACGCTTCCGATGCGCCTCAGAAAGACATTGTACTTCATTGTGGCTGTGGACTTAAATTACAGTGCTCACCAGCATGCTGTCAAAATCGGCTCTCACTTTCAAAGCGAGCTTCGGGCGGACCAATATTAGATCTTATAAGACCCGCGCTGTTATGCTTTTTTCTAAATTTAATGCTTATCATAGGATCCGTTTTGATTCTCCAGCCACAAAGCTACAGTTTCCAAACCGTAAAATCAAGAGCCTTTTCTTGAAGCTTTTAATGTATTCACAGTTCCAGAGCCTATATCGCTTTTTAATGACTGGAAAATTTATCCAAGTTGTCAGCAGGCGTTAGATTTTAGGCTCTTTTGGCTCGGTTCTGAATCTCCACCAGACCAGATGGCGGTGCTATGTGGGCCGTATGTGGACCATGGGTGTGGAGATAGTGGGGGCCAGCTCTCGAGTGCAGGATTGCTCACATTCTGGCAATTTCCCTGGGCCTGTTTGCAGCTGCACTTCCTGTCCTATTTTGAACTTCTAATATGTTCAGTATGTGTAAAAGGCTTTTAAAGACAGAGTTTATTTGGTGCGATTTCTATTCGATAGTTTTTCAGACAAGACATAGACAAAGAACAGCTACGAATCTGTACTTTTAACTGTATTGCAATTAAACATTATTGCAAACCCTATATTGAAATATCTGGCTTTAACTTTTTAGGGGGATCGGCTCTATTAAGACTTTACAAGTAACATAAATGCCATTTTGACAAAATGTCCTTCGTGACAATGCATATCTGTGCTTTATATATTTATATACATAATTATACATCACTCGGGAGGATTAAAGAAGCTTTTCATTGCTCGGGATGGTCCTGAGATGAACATGGGCTGCTGTCCAAGATCTCAGTTCCTCCCTTCCATTCAATTCCTGGATCTCACTCCTTTAAAGAACTGAAAGTGCAAGACGGCTCCTCTGGGGCTTCTTGGGTTGGGGGAATCAAGCTGTTCCAGAGCGTGGCTAGCAGAAGATTAGATGCAAAAACACATGCAGATTCCTCTGTTGGACAGGTGCCCAAACAAACGAGTAAATCAGAGTAACAGGCATGGTTCTATGAAGTCTGGTGACCGTTGGACTGGTGTGGTATGAAGATGGCTTTAAAGAGCTAAGGTCATGATGGCCTACAACAGGCTGTCTCTGTTTGACTGATATGAATAGGTGTAGCATATGCATTGGGTTACTAAGGTGAAGCTCTTGATGATCTGAGCCTATGTGATCTTCTAAAGAAGGCAAGAGAAATCTCTGATCAGTCAAATCAAGAACAAGTTTTTTTTGCCATGTTTTAATAAATTCTGTGTAGTGTAACTTATGTGGTTTATAATTAGTTTCTAATAATATAAACTGGTTTTCACTTTTGTGGTTAGATGTTTGTGCTTGCTTGATATTGAAGATTTTGACTGTTACTGTAGCACTGAATAGTTACCAATATAGCAGAAAAATTCTTACTATTCCACACAGAATCAAAACATTGCAACCCCAAAAAATGGCAACTCAACACAGTACCACAATTTAAAATTAAATTCAAAATTATGGTTTTCAAAGTTTCAAGGTTGAGAACATGCTTAACATGATTAAGCTGTCCATATTGGGTGACTTCAGCCTGTACCTTTTCAGATCCCACCAGTTGCTATAAAATACAGGTGTACTCGGTAGCATCAAAAACATAACTAGAGTGTAAAGTTTATTATGTAGCAGAACAAAATACATAATTTGGCTATATTCCATTTAAAACATGACAGAGTTTTCAGAGAGAAAAGTTGTTTTTTCATATTAACACATCTCTGTCTTTATTCATAACACGTCGGCCAATAAAATCATCTTGACATTTAAGTTATATGTAGCCTTTCTATTCTTAGTGGCAGAGGCCTGTCTCAGAGCAACATGTTGTAGATATAGTGGCCAATGGCCAGTCCTCACCTCCTGCCCAGGATAGATAGGTAAGTGGGTCCAACAGTAGATCTGGGTACAAACGTATTGATCAGCACCTGGTGGGCTCTCACGACAGACTCCTCAAAGCCATCGTGGTGAAGGCAGACAGCTTTTCAGAGTTCCTACTTCAAAGCCTGCAAAATCCAGTAAACTTAGCCACCCTATCAGCCGCGGCCAAAACAGCATCTGATGCGCCTTATTTGTTGACGGAGTGAGATCTATCGCAGAGGGTGCGCCTCGCTTGGCTTATGATGCAGGGACAATGTAAAGCCCCTTATTCATCGATAGTGTACGAAGACGCTGGGTTTCTTCCAATACATAATACCAATTGTGACTTGAAAGTAGGGCAAGTGATTCACTGTAGTTATAAACCCAAGATGTTTTAATTGATTGTTACACACTAGTTATCAAACTTGCATGCTGGAAAAATATACTCACTTGCAGTGATGAACGTGTTTGGGTGCAGTTGTAAATTGTGCCCCACATATAATTGTGTGTGTCTGGGTCTCCGTGTGCGAGTGTGTGTGTGTGGTGGTAATACGCTGGGCGAGAGCTCCCTCTTGGTGCCATTGCACCCAGTTTCCCCAGCAGTCAGTACTGTGTGTATTAGAGTTAAACAGCATTTTCCATCAACCCCAAATAGACACACAAAATAAAACAGTGAGAGATCCTATGAGATTCTGTACTAGAATACAAACCTGGAGCTAACGCTACATTTTGTGTGTTAATTACATTTATTCATTTCTTAAATAATAATTATGTCCCTTTTGGGGGGGCCATAAAGACTTCATACGACATTTTTTATGTTTGTTTCAACAGTGTGTGTAATTAAAATAGTCTGTGTTGTATAATCAGGTTAATGTGATGTTTTTGTGCTGAGTCTTGGTTTTGCCAAAAAAGAAAATACATTTTTCTCAATCTATTTTACCATTTTGACATAATTAATTGCTTTGGCACAACATGTATTAAATGACTTGAGGATTAATGATAATGTGAATTTTGTGGTGGTTGTTTTTTTCTACTTTTTTTATTCTTCAATTTATAATAATAATGAATGAATGAATGAATGAATCTATTAACTAATCTGCCTTCTCCTGATTTTTTTCTTTTCCTTTCAGGGAAGGTGTATTAATTTCAGCCGGATACAACATCAGTAGACGACAGTCTTCAGTCTCAGTATTGTTTTTACTTTAGATAGCCTGATGGGAAACAAAAACATCATCATTTCCTCTATGTGACATTGCTTGTCTTTGGTCACTTTAGAGTATTCTGGTCAAGATCGATGCACAAAGGAAACCCGTTTTTCTTTGTATTGGCTTTCCAAAACTTAAATAAGTATAATGTAGTATCTCTCCTGCTACCGAATGGAAAGATGAAGAGTAAATGCGTTAAAAAGTATCTGATTTTACAGCGAATCTGATTATGCACAGCAAAGAGTTTTTTTTTTTATATTCTGACCATATTGTGCCTTCTGCGAGAAAAAACTAATCTTATGGACACAGACGGAGGCTTTAAAAAAAAAATGAAAAAAAGAAACGAATGAGATGAGGCTCTTTGCCGTTGGCTGGGAAGTAGAACTAATCCCAGTAGTCTCACAGAGAGCAGAAGTACTTTGCCTCTTGGCAATGTCTCTTCACAAAAATCTCTCCAAGCCCACTATCGTCGGATGCCTAGCGGGGCTTCTTTGACTGGAGATCTTGTCATTTTAACACTGAGAAGTGCACACGCATGACAAATTGTAGACAGTATGCCCTAAGGTATTGGAAGCAGTAAGACTTTGCCCTTTAGTTCGTGAAGACACCTTTGTATCAATGCGAGAACAGAACAGAGAAATTAATAGAGCGTTATTGCACCGCAAGACACCCAGTGACCAGAGTGCTCCGGCAAGGTTTTGAGGGACACATTTCCCTCCGGTGGTCAATGCCTCCTCCCCACACGTTTGGCAGTCTGTTCTGTGCTCACTAATGCATAGACCTTCACAATTCATAAACATGCCCATCAGTTTAAGGTTTTAAGACATAAATACTGCTGTCTGCTCATCGCTCTTAGCACCAGATTTCCAAGATTTTCATCTAGTAGTTCTTTTGGCACATGAGCGTCAAACTTTGAGTGAACTAACAGCGGCAGCCTGTAAAGTTTTTCTCTTTTTTTGGTGAGGCTTGGCATAGAATGACCCACACTTGCATCAATAGAAATTAAAGAGTTCTTCGTCTGTGATGACATGCAGTCCTTGTCCAAAATATTTGAAAGATCAAACCGAAAGGGTCGACGGACGGATAAGCATTGTTCATTTCCAGAAATTATCTGCGTCGGGCGCCCCCCTCCATTTGCGCACAGAAAAGCGAGCAATATATATTTATTTTAGATTTCTTCAACGCGCTGTCACGACGACGATCGCGAATGATGTCAGCGTGAGTGGAAACACTGTGGGGGAGGAAGAGGGCGGCAGCTGAAGAAAAAGGCTCGAACGATCCAGTCACTTTCGATACGCTACTTCAGATGCAAAATGGATATTCGAGTCGAAATCTGACAAAGCGTGCCGCCTTTGACGGAAAGTAGTATAGACAATGACCAGTGGCTGGGTCAGTGGGATGTCTCGGTGCAAGCAGGGAAGCTTATCAAATGACACTAAAAATAAGTTCAACAACCATCAAGTTTGAGGGGGGAACAGAACGGGGTGGAATGGCTCACATTCGGTGGGCATACAAGTGTGCAAGATGGCATGACCATTAGGGACAAAAAACAGCCCTGGTTTAATTGTTTCTTTGTTGTTCTCGTTGTAATTGTAGCGCCATTTATTATTACAAACCACCCCCTCCCCCCACCTGACAGTCTCCAAAACAATGAAAAAACAAAATACTTATTTTGAAACGGTCATTGAGTGGCACTTGCAGGTTAGACAAATACACTTCTTGGATAGCAAGGTGAGTGTAATTTTCATGACTATTTTTAGATATATATATTTTCCTTTGATTTGTCAGAGATCACCAGACATCAGTTTAGTGTTATATTTACGTATTAGATGCAACACGGCTTTATATCATTAGCAGCTTCTTACGTGGCTCACCCACCTCAGCCTCACCAGTCTCTGCTTTGCTTTTTAAAAATTTCTTATTTTTTTAAACATTGTATTTGCCTTTTATTTGCCTTTTTTTTCTGTTTTTATTGTTAAGATGCATTTCACATTGTTATATTTATACTTTCCCTGGAATTGTAGTAAATTGATTGTTTTCATATGTGTTTTTTCATGTTTTGGACCCATTCCTGCGTGCAGAGACAAACTGATTTTAAATCTTTTATATTTGTGTAGCATATTGGGTTGAATATTGACTTAAGAGCTAAAAACAATAGTATTACAATTTTGTTTGAAAAAATGTTTGAAAAATATTTCACAGAACATCATAAGTTTTGATGAACAATTTGGATAGAAAAAAACCCAAAAAGGTACTTTTTGAACAACTGAATGTGGATAACTGCACTATTTTTTTAATTTACTTTAATGTATTAATTAATGATTAATACATTTAATTTAATTTCTATATAATTTCTATTTTTTTGATGGTATAATATAATTTCATGTTTTGTTTTTTTTCTAAAAATATTGCTAGCTAGTGCACTGGTTAAAAAGGTATATTAAAGTAGTAATTTACTGTTATAGTTATCTTACATTGAATTGCTCCCTAATGCACAGAAATTAAAAAAAAAAAAAGAATCTACAAAAAAGGGAGCAGGCAATGAAAGCCCCCGGAATTGACAGCAGTCTCTACACACTGACACAGGCCATTTGTGTTCTTCAAATTGCATGTATACATTTTACATAATTGACATCCAAATGCTACAAAAAAATCTTTAATGAACAATGTGTTAATATTCAGCTTCACTGTAAGCAATTAAACATAATGCTCAGGAGCAAGTGTAGATAAATGCAGGGAAGGTAATACGTCACATTAATACCACAACAGTTCTTACTATGTTATCTGTTTATCTTCATTTTGTTGCACTTGTTTTCTTACCTCTATATGCTAAAATAATGACATCATGCACACAAAAGCATTTTAGCATTTATCACTGAGTGAAGGATTTTGGATGAATCTCGTTGAGTTTATCACATCTTGCTTTCTCTTTCAGCCAGACTTTTTGTATCGTTTGTACTTTGCATTTATTTGTATAAAATAAATAGCACATTTTTGAAATCGGTGTCTGTTCTCATCTCCTGACAGTATCGCTGAACTTTAAATGATTCATCAGAAATCACACATCAGATTACTTACTGTAGATTATGTTACACAGCTTACATTGCAGTAATATCGAGTTATTTAAGGCCATATTTTCATATGCTTTTAATTCTGCACATTTGGTAAACTGCTTTAAAACAAAAATCTACTTATCTGTCTGTTAGTGGGTCCTGGTTTAAGCACATGTCTCTTTAGCTAAAATACATTTCTGAATGCATGTGTTGTAACACACATACAGATCAGTTAATGTAGGTAATTTGGCAACTAGCAGAAGCAGTAATGTCTGTTTTACAATCTCCTTGACATTGTTTGCTATTTGGTGTTTAATTTTATATGCCTACTCAGTTTACAGGCATCTGTTGACATTAAATAGTTACATTGCTGTATATAACCCCATTCTGGTCTCCCTCACATCCATCTCCCAATTCTAGACCATCAAAGCTTGCACACAAACTCATTGTTTATCCATCCAGCCCCTCAGGGTCCTTGTTAACCATATATTTGACCATTATTAAACCCACCAGATTTCCCATCTAACCCTGCTCTCCGGCTGTGCCTCGTACCCCAGCAAATCGTGACCAAAACTGTTCAGTGCTGCTCATAATTCCCCTTGAAATGAGGCATAAGAGTTTCATGCACCTGCCTTTGGCTGTAAAACCACTTCTTTTAAAGTCATAACTTGTATCTATAACCCAACGTTCACACAAGGAGATTTTTTTACTTAAACTAAGAAAAGGCTTTGAGTTGAGTGGCATGGATCATTATCAGTGATTCTTATGAATGTGTTATGAGGTGTAAATGTTGTATTATAACATTTTTAATTCCTCTTTTTAAGTTTGATGAAGTGGAACTTTCATCTAGACGAGACAGAATAAGTTTGGAATTAATAGGGTGATGTCACTTTTTAATTTATTTTTCCCCCTCAAGTTAATGTTTCGGTGCCAATTTAGTTTATCACAACCATTTTCCAACCTCTCTTCTACCCTTAGAATTAAAAGGACATTTTTTGGTGCTGTGCTTCCAAAGACGTTTATATTAACTATTTTTTATCTCAAAAGAGCATACAAATTGTATTCCTCAAGATATGCCCCTTTTTATTCCAAATACAGGAAAATGCAGAAAACTAGATATGTGATCTCAAATATGTGTTTCGGAAATACCGGAATAAGTGTACATTCTTCAGAGGAAAAGGGTAGCTTACCTAAAAATCATACAGGATTTTCCAGGCTAATGATTGTCATAAAACTCAATCCTTAGTTCCTAATTTTTTATATCTTTATTTTATTGGAAGGGCTGATTAATGCAGCTGTTCTGTGTTTAAGCCAGTCTAGGCTTACAGGTTATCCCACATTTCACAGTCATCTAAGAATTGTGGGTAATGCTAACCTTTCAAAGGGGGGCCTCTCAATAGCCGCTGGACTCAAATATTTCTTTGTAAGACCATCTTGTTAGACTTGACAATTTTATGTGTTGCATTTCAAAGCAAGTAAAACCTAATCCACCTAATATTGTAAAGTGTTTTGTTGCACGGTGCAACATGTGGAAACTGCAGGTGGGGGATTAATGTTTTATGTTTTTTAATTCAGTGTTTTTTTAGCACCATTATCTGCTGTATTAGGGAGTTGGGTTGTTTTTTTTAATCTCTGTTATTCATGATGTTATACGGCATAGCTCAAAAATAAAAGCAAAGACAACCTACCGTGAAGCATTAGCTGACTGCTGACTCCAGCACACTCACCTCTGCTGGGAGTGTTAGAGGGTGTGTGAATCGTTCCGTCTGTTAATGATACAAACCAACATACAAGTGTCAGTTTAGTTATGGCTCCAGCATGAGGGCAAAAACAATGTTCTTCACACAACGTGCTACATAAGCTAAATGACAAGTCTCTCAGCCAATCCAGAACAAGTTGCCGCAAATAAGGGTGGGACTTGCAACAGCTAAGAGAAGTCACCTTGCCAGTGGTCAGAAAAGTTCAGTTAATGGGCATGGAAAGGAACACTGGCTGGAGGGTATTTTTCAGTTGTTTTTAGAGGCTTGTGTCATCTGAAGCCCAGAACAGCTTTTAGAATTTTAGAGCAGATGTTTTGGCAATTTGCACTAATACTTAAGGATTCACCGGAAAAATGCAAGGAAAAAGTGATGTGCAATCATCCTTCATGAGGGCCATTAGAGGTATGGAGACCATACCGGTTTGGTCCAGCTCAGATTAGGTTTACGAAGCCAATAACGCCCATAATCCAGCCTGCCCACCAGAGAGATGCACAGAGAGAATGCGGTACACAACCTCAGCTGCTCCAAGTTCCCCGATCACAAACAGCCCGCCCACACAGCCAGCAGCACCTCTCCCTGTCGCTGGCATCATTTAACATTACGATATTTTCCCTGTGTTTTTTGACGGATGATGGGGCCTCATTGCTATGCAAGTGCCAGATGAATCATAAACCTATACCATATGCCATCGCAATTTGCTGATGGGACCAAGCTGTTTTGTTGGATATAAAATCCGGGGATTATAAATGCTTGATCCTCAGTGAATGGTAGAGGCACAAGGTGGGGTGAACACAAGCCATCTTACCAAATGAATTGGGTCAGTGAGCAAGAAAAAAATAAAAGATCTACTGGTATCAACATGCTACCTTTGCTTCAGTCAGTCCTGAAAACAGTAGAAATAGTGGCGAATGGCATTGTTGGGAAAAACACAAAAGCAAACAAATATTGACAGCATGTTTTTCACCTTCAGTCAATGTCAAAGCTTCATAAACTAATCTGTATGATTCTATTTCTATTAATCAGGTTTAGATCACTTTCGGTTGAACTCAGGATTAACATGTCTGACTGGTCACATTTTGTAGGTGTATTATAGCCAAAAGGAATGAAAACATTTAAAGTAATGTCTTGCCAATACACTGAGGGTCACATATGGTAAAAAAAAAAAAAACCACTGTGGTTAGTCTTTTGGTATCCACAGTTATGTGATGCAGATAAAGAGTTAATTGTTTCCATAATTAACAAAGATGTGTACAGAGTTATTTATGGCTGAGGAATTGTTTTTTATTCAGGCCTGTATTTACTGTCTTCTTTTATTTACACATAAACAAGATTTTTGAGGTATGCAGTGCATTTAAGGATAAAAACTGGATGCTGGGTCCCCAGAGAGGAATCAGAAATAGCTGCTGTGAGATAAATACCAGCCTTTCCATCACATACTTGCATTAGAACTCTTTTTAAATCTGATCATAGATCTTCAAATAACCGTCTTTTTCTTCTGACCACTTTTACCCATCTCACTTTTGGGAACTATAGTGATATATGTATGTATGCATTAATTATTGGAGAACAGTTATCAAACCATGTTTTTCATGTGTATATTTGTAAATTTACACTTGATAGTCTTTCTTGTATGTAATCTGTTAAATATGGCTTTCAAGACATATAAACATGGATGAGAAATAAATGAGAAATAAGTGAGAATATGTGCTATGACTGTTTGGCCTGTTTTTGTTGTTCTCCAAACAACAATAGTCACCTAAAGAGGATTTATGATCAAAATGATCTGCATTTTGATTAATACTGACCACTATTCTGATACCAGAAAATGTGTTAACTGGATGCAAAAGGTGGTTTAACCGATTGTTATCAAATTGTACAAATGTCTATCTTTAAAAATGTCCTTGATAAATCTACTCGATATAAATATTTTGTTAATAGATATATTGAAAGCATTATCACACTCACAATATTATATTGCTATTATAATAATATTATATTAACATTTTAGCCTGGCTGTGACAATGTGCTAAAGTACTATGGCTAAATCAGAGTCGTGCGTATATTCTGTACAACAGCACTCGTGATATTATTTAATTATTACTTGCTATTTTGTTATAATGTGTTGTTGTTGTGCTTATTATGACACAATGCTGGTTAAATAAAAATGCGCTAATCCTCTGTCTAACGTCACCTTCACCATAATCCTTAACAGCCAACAGCTGCGATGCATTATGTGATTATGATGTTCACAAAAACAGCCTTTGAAGCTCCTGTACCCAGCAAACTGTTTGTTTGTCTCTGTGGATTAGTCATACCCCAGGTGGTCACTATTCATCCAACTTAGGTGAGATGAGCCTGAATATTTTAATATACTTAAATACATAAACATTTGAACATAGCAATCATGGTGCTACAATCAAAACTGGAACTACAATCAAAATTCTGTGGTCACATTATAGTGTTCTTAACGTCTCATTCCAATCAATCTCTTCACCTTGAATTACCTCAAAAATAAGGATATATGGATATAATGTAACCTGTTTGTGTTCTCTAAACTTAGAGAACTTACTGGATTCACTTCACTTAACTAGTTTGCTGAACTTTAACTCCTTTGCACTAAAAAGTGTCGTTGGCCTCCATAACTCATGTCTGGAGGGGCAGAAGGCTGACCACCACCCTCACGGTTTTAATTGAGCAGGACTGAAGCAGACTTTATGTCGTACCTTTTATGAGCTGAGAATCCATTAAAGGCCAAACTGCTGTAATTCAATCATTTTCATTGTGGAAAATGTTCACAATCAATGTGATAGATTTCTACATCAATCAATATTACATACTGTAGGTTCACAGACTCAGATCCCTGGATAGAAGTGGTCAAGCCATGAATTTTATTTTTATGAACCACATCTGTACTAAAAATTCATTAGTAAAGGCAGCTATGCACTGATCTACGGCTGCTTCAGGACTCTCCAAAAATTAAACATTAGACATCTCTTGGCATCTCAGAGGTAATTTGTTACTACAACATTCACATTTATTTTCCACCAAACCTTTTTTTTAAAGTGTTTTTTTTTCTAGAAAATATAGCACACCTGTCAACATCACCATTTCTGAATGATGTCTGTAATAATACATTTATTTATTTGCCTTTAGGTCCTTTAATTCCTCAAAATCAAACACCTAAAAAAAATCTGTTGATGATTTAAATCTGTATTTTAAGCCTATTTATGTTCTTTTAATCATACATTCAAAAATTAATCCAAAATGGTCAGATGTAAACAACTACAAAATTTTAATCAATTCAATAATCCTACATCCCTTGAACGTGATAAAAAATAACCTATATAATAATATTAGGTCCTGTGATTTTTTTCTGAGATTGCAGATAAGCCAAGATGACAAAAACATGTATTCCTTTCAGTCCTCAGATATGCAAAATCAGATTAAATCAAAAATAATATCTCACTCTACAGGAAGGACAGAATGTCCCCTAACACCTCCAGTTTCAAACTGCTGTCTATGCTAAGAGGCTATCCAGGATGTTTTGTTATTTACTCTGTTGTTTGGTGGTGAAGACAGACAGGGGCTGGAGGTTGGAGGTAGAGATCACTGACAGTCACTCGCAACCTCTACCCCAGGGCACACCAGGTGAGAGATGGAGAGAAAGAGAGATTCACAGCTGTGGAGTTCTTTACAGACAGACGAAAGGGCCCTGCAGGCACATCTCGTTATTTGAAGGTCATGCTTTTTCATACGTGGAGACCCAGTGACATGCTAAAGTCTGTCCTCCTGATCTGCCGGACCACATTTGATGGTCAAGAGAAGTAACCAGTAGCCAGGACATTATGGAAGCTATGGGAACTGGAAAAGTATTGCATTATTTTTATCCATACTTTTACTGTAGTCTATTACAAGCTTTTTATTTTTAATATGAAGACATTTTTAAACCTTATATTCGGTTAACTACTATCTAAGTCAGTTATAGTAATAATCTCTTTGTTTACAGTAAAGGTTCTTGGTGTGTCTGTAACATTTTTATTGAGGCATATTACAGTTTGTTGTCATTTCAAAGAATTAATTTCAGTTGCCATTCACCAAAATAATGGTTTGATATTTTTTAATTACATTTTACATTTCTTCTCTTTCATAGATGTTTTACGGTTAAAGTTTAAATATTAATGAAAAGCCTAGTGTGACTACCAATACACAATTTGAAAATGTTTAATTCCTTTTTATGCAGGCAAAATATAGTGCCTATACGGAAATTAACTTTCAAAAATAACCCAGGCCTGAGTAATATTCACAGGAGTGTGAATACTAGCCTCAGTCTCCTCTGCTTGATATGCATAACCATTGTCATCACTATTTTTACAGCGATTAAAATTACAGATGTTAAAACATCCACCGTAAACAAGAAATGATACAAACATAAACCATCTGTACCTCATAAAAAAAAGAAACTGAAATAGGGAACAGTGGTATCTTTACTCTTCAATGGCTGCTCCTCAGGGTCTAAGCATATAACCCAATTAGTTTATAATTGATGCACTTTGAAAATTAATTAACTCCAAAACCAAAGGCTGGCTTATAATTAACTGTCTACTTTACATGCTGCATTTAGAATGAGGGGCTGTTATTGATTGTGACTGATGCACTACAATGAACCCAACAGCCACTATTGCCACCCATGTAATCATATGTCAGTATGCAGGGCACTATATACCAAGCTAATTTAGATCATTACTTTAACCGTTTTTAACTGGGATTTCTACATATGGGACATTTTCAATCACCTGTCAATAACTTTTTAGCGTATTTTCCTAAGCATATTTTTAATAATTATAACAGTAAAAGGCCCAAAGTAAAGCAATGATTCACATGAAAATTTAGTCAGTAACCCGTAATATTAATATTAATTAATATTAATTGTCTAATGTTACTGCTGATAAAGCCTCCAGACATTTTTCTCCAAATGCTAACATTAGGCTTATTAAGAAATAACTAAAAAATCATCAGCAACAGCTTTAATTGAGTCATGACGGTAAATAAATGGGTAAAGGAGAATATCTATTAATTTTCCTAACACTTAATTTGAGTTTAATTTAGTATCTGTCACAAGGTTCAAGCCTTTATCCTGCTACAATATTCTTTACTACAACACACACACACACACACACACACACACACATATATATATACATATATATATATATATATATATATATATATATATACATATGTATAACTGTTACAGTGGTTCAGGAATAGCAATACATATATTTAAGTTTCTCTCTTAACATGGACTGCTTTGTGTTTACTGGAAATGATTGTTTTTTTGGCCACCACTATGTGATTCATATATTACAGCCATAATTTTAAATGTGCTCTTTTTTGCCTCAGCATGTATATTTCATCCCTGTGTCTAACTGGCCATAAAACGCATCCACAGGATCTGCATTGGGTCATGACTCACGGCAGGATCTCTGTAAACAGATGCTCAGATTTATGAATAATAACCCAATTTGGGCTTTAAATATACTGCAAAATAAGACCTAAACATAGAAGACCTGATATATTCATACTTGTGAATTTTCTACAATCAAGAGGCAGATATTTATAGATGAAATTTAAGAACATGCAGTAAATTAGCTTTGTGTTATTTATTTGCCATGGCATTGAACATATATTTCCACTATGTATTTGTTTATATACATATATTAGTGTTAGTATTTGTTATTATATAGTCCCTTATAGTTAATATATAGGCCCTTGTTTTACTATAGAAAATTGCATAAAACAAAGAATAAATGTGAAAAATATAAAATTGCATTCACTATATTCCGATATACATATGTATATGCAGATATAAACCTGCACATATTTATACCGTTATTTAGCTAAACATTTTAAATATAATTAGGACAGGATTATAATTTGAATAAATCTTCCCCGTCCTCAACTTCTACAGATATAAGAATGTAGTGTTATTTATATTGCAAAAATGACCATTTCTAAAATAAACCTGTATAATATGTGACAACAAACATTAGCCTACCTCTTTTAGGCACAAAAATAATAATTAACATCAAAATTAAAAATATAACTAATAAAATATATTGTGTATATTGTGATTCACGTTGCTTATATTTTTAGATATATTGATCTGTTGTCATTTAAGCTTTGAAAATGCTAATGAAACTGCTGATATGTCTGCATTGGGAGAGAATAATGCACTGCTTGACGTTGCAAGACAGGACACTAGCACTGTTAGAAATGTTTCTCTTTGAGACTGGCCATATGGGGGATATAGCAGGAGATATTTCAACACAAGACAAATTGTTCTCTGAAACACAATGACCGTCTGGCTTTGCAGAAAATGAGAGAAGAGCATTAATTTATGCATGGTAAAACTGCACAGTCCATTGAAATTCGGTGTGTTATTTGAAGAAAGACTCTAACGTCTCATGACATTAATTTCAGGTTATGCATTGAATATTAAGATGATTTTTGGGGTGATCATAAAGTAGATATATATTGATTAGAAAAACTTCTATGGAAGAACCTTTGCTCTTACTAGCAACAGGTGATAAGCTGCAAACATTTTTTTGGTCTGAACATTGTCAATATTTCCCATAAAAAATGTCCCTCATTTTGGCTTTTTAGTCAAATTTAATCCATTTAATCGTCACGACACACTGTAAAAATATTAAGCAGTATTTATCCTGCCAAACAAAAGTCTTTCTTTATATCTCATCACATTCTCATTTGAATGACAAGCACATCTGTTTCTACTACATGCTTGTGTCTGCGCCCCGTTGCACAGTGTGTGTGTGAAGGGGTTGGGTGTCCGTGCCATCTTACAGATGTCTTTGTCAAAGCATCGCGTGGTGACTCTACAGGCTGAGATGGCTACTCTCTTTCCCCTCTGATAGATAGCATGAGACACGCAGGGTGTTTGGGATAGTTCAGCATCTGTTTTCTTATGCAGCTGCATCAACATAGATGGTGCACTTCTAGTTATACACACCCAATGTGTATGCGTGTGTGCATGTGTGTGTGTGTTGGGAGGTAGCAGCATATGAAATGTTTGTTTGTTAACTGTATGACTCAGAATTTGATGTTACATTCCACAGCAGCCACTTACCCTTTAACTACATTACAACAAATAAAAAGTTTGGAATTTGTTTTTAATCAATATTCAATCATTCATTTGAAATTTTTTAAGAATTTAATTTGTATGATGATATCTTATATAAGGTTGAGAATGCGAATCAACTGTTTTAGAGTGTTTCTGTATAGTGTAGCTTCACTAACAGAGCATAGTGCTTGCAACACCAAAGTCATGGGTTGTATCCTAAATGTTGCCCAATAAAACCAGTGAGTTTCACTGCAAAAAATACCTGTTACAGGACCTTATAGTGCCTCTAACGGTAGCTACTGCATACTTTTATCAAGCGCCTTTGCACCACAGCTGTGTTTGTTATGCAGCCCATCAGCCAGAAGGCATATTTCACTTCACACAAACACTGAAGTTGACCAGTATGTGCAAAGAAGCCTATGTCAGCAGTCTGCATCTTTTCAGGGCCTATTCTTATTCCTCCTCTGGAGGACAACATTCACACTCGCTCTGTCTTCCAGACCAGATCCAAGAGGACAGACAGACTACTCGACTGTCTCCTAGAGACAGAGGGAGAGAAGTGTCCTCTCAGCCCGTGTCATAGGAAGAGGGCCTGACACTCAGTGTATGTGACAGGGCCAGTCCAGAGTGGAAGGGCCCTCTGCAATATTAACTCTCATTTGGAACAGCTGTGGCTGAAAGCATGAAACATTGAACAAAACAGCTGCCATGGATCTACTGCCGTCCTGCCAGCTCGCACTGTCTGTTAGTGCAGAGAGAAAACACAACACACAAACAGATGCATGCGCACATGCTCACACACACTGACCTTTTCTGATTTAGCTTCCTAAGTAAACTTGGTCCAATGTTGCAGTCCTGCATACTAAAATGGATAGAAGATTCCGATAACGTGTCCTCTCTCATCCTGGGAAAAGTTTGAAAAGTAACGGCTGTTAAATCTGTGACTTGTGAAGTGTTACATAAAAATGTGTTATATTCCAACAATAGTTGGAAAAGCTGTGTCTTCACTTAACAACAATGTCCTGGTTAAAGATTAAAATATATATAACATGCCTGATGTTAAAATACAAAGTGTGATTAAATCTTGTAATGTAGTCTTCACATTTCTCAGCATACAGTAACAGCTGTAGTATTAAACTTATGCCTGTTTAAACAAGACCTTCGAACACCACATCAATTGCTTTTCCTATTTTACATGCCTGCTACAGTAAAAAAACAAGCTGTATTTTAAAGACCTCAGGGTGTAATATGGTTTCCACAGAACACGCTTTCATTTATTTAAGACAAGGGAACATCTAGTCACTAAAGAGGTTTCTCTTGATTTTAAGTGACATGTCTAAAGTACGCCCAGCCTTGCACAGGAAATAGAACTCTGAAAGTACCCCTCTCTGGGGGTGTTGTGGGGTGTGGGGGGGGGGGGCTTACGGCTCCTGTCTATGATGTATCCAAGTGCTGCTACAAGCTAGCGCTCACAATGTAAAGTGTCAGTGACAGATTCAAAGGCAAATGGGCCTGAATAATTGATCGGGTGGGGGCTAGCCGTAGCGGTAGCGCAGCGGCTTGCTAATGACGGCAAGTGCATCAATTTTACAAAAACAATTAGCAACAGGAGTAATTACACTTATCAGCGTTTTATAAAATCACCTCCCCTGCACACCCCCACTCACTCGTCACGCAAAAGAGCTTAATCAGGGGAGTCAGGCTTAAAATGGATATAGAGGGTTTCATCAGAATGGAATTCAGTGAAGGGGATCGCTAGCAAATTACTGTTACACCACAAAGCTTTTATTTTCATGAGCATGAGATGGATTTATCCTTCAGTTCTTTACGTAAGCATGAGTTTTTGCACATAACATGTCATATGATCAGCTATTGGCCTACTGGTTTATTTTGCTCCTTTTAATCAAAGAAAAAAAGTTAGTTTTTTTGCACTTAGTTACCCTGAAATAACTTCACATCATCGTAAACTATAATAATATAAACAGAATTTTAAATAAATGCACTATAATCAAGATGCCCGTAATAGCAACAGTCATCTTACAGTTTTAATTTTGCCACTAAATGTTGCGCCCATCTCACACAAATAACATCATCACCAGAAGGGACAATCAAGTGGTATAATGGATCTCTTGAAAAGTTTCGACAGTGTTGCATTCAGTGTTTATGAGCTCGTACAACACTAAAAGAGAAAATCAAGACCTCTTTCACAGTCAGATTGGACCCAGGAAAGTGGTCAATGACTGCAATTTGCATCTATCATCTGCAATTTGAAATCAGCCCATCACACCTGCTGGGTGGCCTGCCAATGGCCACAGCTAAAAGACTCCAGAAATGAACTATTAGTTCACTCCTCCTACGCTTGCTCAAAAGATCTAAACTATTCAGAAATATTGCCACAAACAAAGAATTGAACCTGACATTACCTAAATTGTGGTTTACCAGTGGAGACACTGTAAGTTAACGTTAAAATGTAAGCAGTTTAGACAAAGGGTTTTCAGCTGATGTTTGTTAGCTGTAGGTCTCGTGTGATTCTTAATTTTGATATACAGTGAAGTTATATTTTACAACTGCTAAATAAAAATTGTGATTTAAGATTGATTTACTTATAGGCAGTGATGTATGTAGTTAGAAAAGCTAAATTTTCAGAGCACACAGTTAAACACTGGAGATTTGATGCAATTATGCAATTAAAATAAAATGTTGTCAAACACTGTAGGTCCATTAAAAAGTGGGGCTTATTATGTACTAGGACAGGATGTACCAGGACAGTAGGGCACAGTGAGACATAAAGGTTGACCTTGCTGTACACAGAACACTGTGGATTCAGGAGGCTAAATCAATTATGCAGATATGCAACACCACAAACTGCCAATAGCATTATAGTTTTAAATACAGTACTAATAGAACAAGTTCAAACTGGTTTGAAATGCACTATACAAATGTATGATATACAATCATACAATTTAACTCAATTGAGTGCTGTACTACCTGTGCTGTGTACCTCTGTGGGGAGGATGCTATAAAAAAGTCATTTTTAATAAGCACACTGTTTTAGCAGCTGGGTTTGAATGGTCTTTTTAGAAGAGCTTTCATCAGCAATTCTACACTTCTTACCAGAATAAGGCAACCTGGTCTGGGCTTCATTCTCAGCTGGACAGCCCACTGACTGCCTGATGCAATTTCTGAGTATCTGTAAGCAATGCCATCATTAGTTACTGTCAAGTTGGAAAACCAAATATTATAATCATTAAAACATGGAAATAAAACATGTAGTGTAAATATTACTTTGTTACATATACATTTAATGTCATACAAATGGTAACAGGTTTCCAATGGCCGTTTTGTTATTCAATTTGTCACAGTAAAAACTGCCAGAAACTCACTAACTAACTAGATTAGACCTGCTTCCGGTTGAGCAACTGACTGTTGTTCAGAATGTGGGAAAACGTGAAGATGAAGAGAATGTATCATTCGTTCAGTGCAATTCTTTCCCACTTTGTTTTAAACTTCTAGCCTGTCCCTCCTCATATTCGCCAGTAAGATCTTCCCTTACGACAATTAGCATGATGTTTCACAGAGCAATGACTTGTTCCTCCTCATTCTATCCCAGTCCAGCATTTCTAGGCCACATCTTTAACTCCATTGTCATAGGCTGACAGCATAACATTTAGCTTCCCTGACATGTCCAGTTAGCTACAAGCAGGGAGTTTACCTGACACAGGGTGGCATTGCTAATCACTCTCCACATCAGCCCGCTCTGTGCTTTCGTCATGCCCTTTACCGGCTTTCTCATCCCCACACATCTTATTTGAGAGAATTAGGAAGGAATCAATCATTTGTCACGTCTATGTGGTGTTGCGGGCCTCTCCACCCGGATTTCTGTCTCCAGGCTAGCAGGGAATGGGGAGGATCATGAAGAGTGTGGAAGAATCCAAAGTGACGCAGGTTGAAGCTCTGGTACTTTCTCTGACAAACAGACTCCCGTTTTCCCCTGAGGCTTTTCTCTACCAGCCTTCCTTTCTCTGATGCCCTGCAATATTTCTTGAGCAGACTCAGAGGAGCTCTGTTAAGGGGGTGTCATCAAGAGAGTTTCAACTCTGATTGGACAATGCAGGCGAACGTATAGGACATCTACCCAGCTTTGAGTTACATGGGCTTTTAGGTTTGAGGATAATTAATTCCGCAAAGATCCTTTGAAGATTCACAAATTGTGGTGGCATTTGTTCGAGAAGTCATAAAGGGGGCTTTTAACTTGGTTTATGCTATACAGCCAAGAGTGTTATTGAATGAACTGTAGGGCAGCACTAAATAGATCTCTCTTTTTTTGTAACATTGCAATATTAAATCAGAGACTCCTCTGCTTGAACCTGGAACTCTTCATTCAAATCAGGTTAACTGTTTGACCTTGTCTTTGCAGATGTAGTGAATACATTAAGCGTGTGCCTTGACAGTGTCTTTGTTTTTTATGATTATCAATTCACATTATATGAAAATATAAATTAATATATTAATATGATCTGGTCTGAAAATAAAAAATGCTTGTATGTGTAATACTAATTGTACATAGTAGATGATAGATTAATAGTTACATTTTTATTACATTATATTTTAGAATTTTGTTCAATATATATTATGTCTATTTGTATATTTTATGTATATGTATATTTTATTAACACTAATGCCATGAAGGGAATAGACATGTTCCAAGCAGGGTATTACCCCTGCTGTTATTGTCCTCAAAACTATGATTTCTATGCTTTCTCAAAATATCTTTTCCTAAATGTACTTTCTATTTTTTTATTCCCCTACATATTTAGTATAATAGTTATGATTTATGTTGCTTTTGTTGAATTTTCTTTGCCTTTCACCCTGTCAAATAAATAAATAAAAATTGTAAGCACCAGTACCCTTGACAAGGGTCTATCTGAAATAGAAGAATAATGATTCTGTCCCTTACCATCCTGACCTCAATATATTGCTCCAATTTCATTCATCTGTCTGTTTTCTTTGAAAGCAGCTTAAAGAGGTTCATATTCATCCCCTTTATGTGTTTGGTTTTTCATCTTATGAAGGGAATATGTTTTAGATTATATGACATGTCATTCCAAGAGCTCGTTACTACAAGTAGGAACAACACAGACCAGAGAATAACAGATTAAAATGGGGGTCTGTGAGTGGGGGTGTATTACCAATTCCAATCGGTAGATGGCTTCATAAACTACCGCAGTCGGCGGAAGACAAGCACCTGTGAGTCGATCGTGTACAGGCAGGTGTGTGAATGCATTCACATAACTGTCACAGTAAAACATGCTGAACGCAGAACCTCTTTGTTGTAAGTCGAAACTCTTTGACATGTTGTTAGCAAATATGTCCTGTGTAGTCAGCATACAGTATTACCTCTATCTAGATACATATGATCTAGAAAAATGATTTATAAATGATCTGTTCTCTACAAATTTTGTTTGATTCGCTGCATTTTTGCTTTTCCATTCTCTGTAGCTAAATTTATATGATGAATTAGCCGTTATGCAAAATAATGTGCCTAATTTCTTTGGACAAAGAAATACATTTTTCATATAGATTGAGAAGACATTACAGGTATAGTATAAACCAATTGAAACATTATACACCACACATATACTTTTAATAGTTTGTAAACACATCCACAAACTGATCATTTCATAGGAACACTTCTGTTTTCACATCTTCACACATGCCAGATAAATTTCCCAATATTGTTGCATCAGAATCAGAAAAAGGAGGAACACTCCTAATTTACATTTTGTACTGAGAGCAGGAAAAATGTAATATTACAAATTGTACTGATCCACTTAATGGATATGACCCTTTATAATCTATTGTACATGCACCTCTAAGTAGAGATCTAGCTGTCCAGCAATAATGTGAATTAAAACTGCAAGCTTAGGGTTCACTTTTCTAATCTCCATAATAGCAAGTGTTAGTATTTGTTTCGTGTTAGTCAATATGAGGTTATTGGGGGCTGTTTCCATTATCAGAGGTGGATGTTTGGATGCAGTTCATGTTAGAATGGTGCTGAAAGCATGTAAAGCTTCGGAGCGTATCGACCACAGTGAGATATGAGAGCTGTGTGGCAATCTGTGACACCAAAGCCTCTTTGCCAGATATGAATGCCATGTAAGTCTATTGTCACTCAGCATGCTGAGAAGTGTAAGCCTCAGCCCAGCACATCAGACCAGCATTACACTGAGAGATATTCGGTTAAAAATTAACCTTAAAACTCTGTATGGGTGTTTGCACATTTAGGATTAAAGGTGAAATATAGGTTATTTCTCTATTTATGTGACAAATGGGTGGCATTGTCACCTCTTTTAAGTGCTATTATATCTCGATGATGCTGGTTAAAATACTATGAAACAGCCTTTGTTTCAACGTTTGTTTGAGAACTTGCTCCAATAGGAGCTAAATTTCGAATACATGTGTATGCATTACACTTAATTGTGTTTAATTGCAGGGCTACAGACTTGCTTTGAGAGGTTGACACTGATGCTATCAAGTTATTCAGTTGGCTCTTAATGTCATAGGGTGAGACAAGCAAAAAATAAACACTTTAAATTACAGTTAAACATATATGAAGTGTTAAGAAATTATTAAAAATGAATACTGTTAATTTCTTGTTTATACATAACAAACGTGTCTTTTAACATATTTTCCATACTCTTAGCATCTTTGACTTTTTGTAAACAAACTTAATTTACTACTTTTTGCCTCCATGGCAACAGTTTTGTTGATAGTTTGTTTGTTTAATAGGTTTAACTTACAGTGTTTAAAAATATACCTTTAGTAAAAAGGAAATTTACTGAAAAGAACTTTAAGTTTATAGTTTATATACTATAAACCACAACATACAGTTAACATTTTTATTGTGTTTCCGTCAATCATATGAGATTTAAAGGGGGCCAAAGCAAGTTCACGGTCTTGATTTTTATCCACGATGATCCACAATACATGAGCCCATGTAATGTCGTTTGCGTACTTTAAATGACTCTAATTTCGTGAACGGCATCTCGCTTTTGGCAATTTGATCAGTGCTAAACTTTGCCAAAAGCTCGACCGTATTACTGAACGCGGCTCACCACTCGTGCTTTACGGTTGTCGCGGGCGGGGTATCTGATACGATGAGGCAATGGCGGGGAGGCGAAGAGAGAGAGTTGAGGGGGCTCACACCGGACGAGAATCAACCACATTGTTTTCTATGAGTGTGCACACAGATTGTCGCCGTTCGGCGTCTGTCGGCTCATATGTTTTGTTAAAATACTGATATTTGGGAGAAACGGGGAAAACAGGGAATGCATACAGAAAAACGTCGTATGTTACTGGATTCTAAAACACCTCATGCAGATGTAGAATTTACAATCTTCTTAACTTAACCATTACTTATAATCTGTTTGCTTAAACTGTATATTTATTACTATATTCAGTTGTTATTGTTTAATGCTATACTTTAACATACACCAACAAAGAGCAGCGCGTTTCATTCCATTGTAGGCTATGCAAAGCTGTGTAATACCCATTATCGGGTAATATAACCGTTATGGGTTGCAAAGAAATAACATACCGCCAGTTGTGTATAAACTGTTTTACATAATACATATTAATTAAGCTGTTTGTTTAACGTCTCTAGTCGGACCAGCTCGCGTTAGCTAAATAATATAGTTAAAAGTGGCCCATCTTGAATCAGAAACAGAGTTTGAACTTGAGCTCAAGCATGCAGAATATCGCGTCCGGTGTGCGATGCCTTTGAGTTGCCCTAGACGCAACGCAGCGCTTCTCGTTTCGTGTGCAGTTGCGCCTAATCATGTGCACAATATAACATTTATGCGCATTAAAATACCTTTTTTCCATTTAACAACATTTAACATTTTTATTTGTTGGCGTTTATGGGTCATTTATGCTGCTGTCATTTGTCTGCATGGGGGTCTTTATTCCTCAGGATCTTCAATATATAGCAGGGTGCAGATCTGTGTCTGCTCTCTCTGCCATCTGTTTAAGGGCTTGTTTTTGGCCTTGTAAATGGCCATGCTTCAAATTCCTATATAACAAAAACTAAATACATATGTAAAAGTGGAATTGGGAAGTCTTGCATGATGGCATTCAAAATCTGTAGGTTGTGAAATTCATTTAATAGAAATATGTAATCAAGGAATATTACACTGCATTTTTCCCATATATGTATATTTTATTCCAGTAGCCTAGCAGAACACACAGAGGCTGATGATCAAGCTTCAACAGACTGATTGTAATACATTAAAACAATAATTAATTGTATGGCATTTCTCTGTTTGAATGTAGTTGGATGTACACTTTATTAATTAAATACCTGAGAATTTCCCTCTTCTGCAAAAGAAGTCTTATCAAACGTGACTGATTACCGTAATCTGTACTCTGGGCAGCCATTAAGCAAATTACCTGAATCATTGCAAGGATTAGTCTCATTAACACATGATTAGCATCAAATTAAAATAATGAGTGTTTAACTTGTGATGTCTTCCAGTTGTTTGAACGGCTTGATCAGCACGCTGGGCTCCACTGAGATGGGAAATATGAGCAATGATAGATCAGTGATGGAAATGGGACAATTCAAGCACGGTGGGTGTCAGACAATGGAGTTACTTTAGTAAGAAATAATTATAATTTTTGATTCCTGTATAAGATATTGGGTTCTTTTAATTTTTAGTTTACAGCAAAAGCGAATGCAATCTTAGTCAGACTAATAAATAAAAGTTATTCTATCATTGTTATTTCCACTGTAAGAGCTGACAAATGGCTGTTGAGTGTTGTCTAATGCTCCTTCTGCTTTTAGATTATTGTAACAGAAGATTTATTTTAATACCAAAAATGCATATTTTTCCACCATTAAGTGAAGTGTAGTTAAAAAAATCATAATACTAACATGATGTCAAGAGATTAAAGCTAAACAAGAGGCTATGGGCGGCAACAGCTTCAGCATTCAGTGTTACATGGTAGGGAACAATGTCTTTAGTGCTGACGAAAACAATAGCTTGAGATAAATACTCAGAGCTTACATTTAATTTAATCTACAAGGGATTATGGGTCTCCTAATGTCAGCGAGTAAGATCCCCAACTGAATATTAAATACATTTCTCTGCAGATGGTTCTTCAACATTATCGGGTAATGTTCACAGATTTTTTTCATTCCTAATACTGCCATGTGGTTAGAGCATCTTGGTATCAGCATTAGTGGGGCAGGTTTTCTCACTGAGTGATGCACTTGTGTGAAGAGGCATGACAGAAAACATATAGTGCTTTCCAGTGCAAGCTGTGGCAGAATGGAAAACAAGCTTATCATACAGTTTTGAAATGAGTAAGGGGAAACAGCGCTATTTAATACATTACTTTTATGAGAATTTGACATAGAACTATAGACTTGTATATAGAGCTATAGAAATAGTAGGTTACATTTTTTTTACATTTTTATTTATTTGGCAGACGCTTTTATCCAAAGCGACTTACAGTGAATTCAAGGTATACATTTTTATCAGTACTTGTGTTTCCTGGGATCAAACCCACAACCTTTGTGCTGCTAACGCAATGCTCTACCAGTTGAGCTACAGGAACCATAGGTTGATTCCTACAGTCCAAAATAAGACCAAAATAAAGGTTTCTCAATGGATTTTTATAATGCATGTAAAGTGTGTATGTGTGTGTGTGTGTGTGTGTTTGTGTGTGTGTGCGTGTGTGTGTAGACTTAAACTATGTGTTTGAGGTAAACATTTTATCAGACCATGATTAATGAGTGTTAACCACTTTTAGGTCTTGCATTTAGCAGTACTGGTCTTTATACTGTAAAAAGAAATTGAATCTTCAGGAACAGAATTCCCGATGACACTGTTGTCCTTAAATTTAAATTGTTCAGGTTTGATGAGTTAATGAACTTTAGATGAGGGAATGAAAAAGGTCCCTTTCTTACTACAGCAAATAGCCAAGGGCAATAGCCGATAACTAATGTGAATAATATTGCAATTAGCATAGCAAAGTACTTACAGGGAGCAAATTAAAAAATTCATTAACGCACACACTTAATTAAGAAACAGTTTTGGGTTTACATGATAAATTATGACACCTATTAAATCTTCCACTACAGGCTGTAATGGCTTCTTTGCTCCTGGGCACAGGAGTGTTTCCTTTTGGTTTTCAAGAAGCCTCAGAGGACCTGTGGTACTTGTCACAGCTTTGTTAGAAATTATGTCCCCTGCAAAGACTAAACAGGTGCAGTTTTTTATTACTGACATTTCTGCATCAATATCAGCCTTGTTCTCTTTAACTACAGTGAAAGGTAGAGCTGGAATGACAGTTTAGTAAATGATGGATTTGATGTGGATTTGTTACCTTTAAAAGTCATTTGTTACTCTATTGGTCAGTTGTTTGGAATCATCTTGCATACATCAAAGAGTATATGCTGAAAAAAAAGTTTACACCAGCATTAAATTCAATGCTAATTCCAGCTGGTTTTTGCTGGTTTGGTGCTGGTCTAGCTTAACTTACTAGCAAGTCTAGCAATACTTTGTCTATTAGCATCTTTATGTTAAGTTTGGTTGACTATGGAACACTTGCTGGTTAAGATAATTAAGAAGCTTGTTGGGAACACCAGCAAAGCAGCGTTCAAAACTAAACAAGCTGTCAGTGGCAAAGTACAATGTATTGTTGGTGTAGTTAAGTATGATTATTGATGTCATAGTTGTCCAATCATAAAATTACTTCTCAATGTATATGATGTTTACAGAGAACCATTCAGATAAACTGAGATAAAATGAACAAAGAGCGACTGAAAATAAATCTGGCCTTTGGTATACAGTGAGTGTTTTTCTGTTGGTTTTAAATCCCTTATTATGATACAATGGCTGTTTGCCAGTATCAGTATAATAAAAATGACCTCCTGTGGTGAATGTGTTCTGGTGGAATATAAAAGTAATCCATCCCTGATGGGAAATAACACTGTCTCTATGACACTCAGACATCCAGTTGTGTTTATTAACATTTAAAAGCAGTGAGTGTGTCTGAAGCCTCAATAACTGTTTACAGTATTAAATATCATTTTAGTGTTTTCCCTGAGGTTTGTATAAAGTTAGTCAAGGTTTCTTGCCTCAAAAAGAAGCACAATTCTTTTCAGAAAAAAAAGTTCTTACTGCTGTGCCTTTAAATGGTGAAATATGCCATATAAGCTGTTTTTTTAGGGTTTAGGAGTAATAGTATATCCAACTTTCTACTTATTTCTTCACTGCAGTTGGCCAGGTAAAGCTAAACAGCTAATACACATCAGTTCTTTGTACATGTGCACATTGTATATTGACCATGAGTGCTTATTGGAAAGTCATGAGAAAGTCAGCTAACTTTTCTACATTTAGATGTATGCATTTGTATACGCTTTTTATATTCACTTTTATCAACTTACAGTGTATTCAGGGTATACATTTTATCAGTATGTGTGTTCCCTGGGAATTAAACCCACAACCTTTGCACTGCTAATGCAATGTTCAAACCAGTTGAGATACAGGAACAGCATCTTGGTAATACTTCCTAGGCATGTAGGTACATATTTAATGGTCATTTAATGTGGGCAAGATTTCAAGTGCAAGCAACTCACCAAGGCTGACATGGGTAGCAATCCAGGTGCAACCTTAGCAGGTGCTAAAATTGCCTTTAGGTTGCATCATGTGACATGGCTTAAGTCACTTCCTATCACACCTAAAGTTTTGGCTCCACTGCCCAAACTGCTCAACACTTAGCAAAGATTAAGTTCCTGACTCAATTTCCACACGCTCCTCACACGCATCTAATCTCCAAACAGATCTGCTGTTTGCATCATAATATTTACCAGACATGACCTCCCAACATGTTTAACTAGCAAACGCATAATGAAACAGTTTTATTCCAATGACAGCGAACATTGAGGTTAATTCAGGCATCGAGATGTGCACCTTCGCTCACTTTATATCTGCTAAATAAGTGGCCAGTGTCGAGAGCATGACTGAATTATTAACTGTGTATTTCATAACGTTAGTGACAATATGTTAACGTGTTTTTTTCTTCCTGTCCCCCTGCTGGGAACAGATGGCTCCTTTTACTTTATTTTCCACATCAAGTATGATTATTTCTTTGTGCCAAAAGCCACCTGCCGTTCCTTGGTCTCTGCACTAATTATTTATGTTGGTAACACGCAGCAGGACTTGTTATCAGTTGGATGGTGTCTTAATAAAGGCAGGCACATCAACATATTGACATCATGTTCACGGGGAAAATTTATCATCGACCAGAGCGATGGCCAGTGTAACAGCACTCGGATGTAGGCTGCTTGCCAAAGCTGCCAAAGATGACCTCCTTTTGTGACTCCTCTCTCCAACCCTGTTCTGGACCATGCGATGATAATTAGGTAAAAGCCTATTAAAAAGTCAAATAAGGGGGAATACATTAACATTGAGACCAGAACCGGATTCTCCCGGTTGTGGCGTGACAGAGAAGGACAGAGGGTCTGAACGCTCGGTGCAACGTGCAATACTGGAGATGAATCTAGCTGAAAAGGGTCCTTCTGTCAAAAGCAGGCTAAATGTTACATCAGCCGTCTGTGACCCAACGCTCACATAGGCACAGACGCACATGCACAACTGAGCGACAAGGGCCAGAAACACAAGTACCAATTAACTTAAGTATTCACTGAATTTCAAAGCAATTTGTCTGAGGGATAAGTCAGCTTTAATCACAGATACAGCCCTGCTCAAATATAGAGCACTTTATAATTACATATCCCCAATACTGTAATTCTCTGTGGTGCAAAAGGACTATCTAGTAATTTATGACTTATATACACATATTCTACATTTGTTGAACATTACAGGTTCACATTTATGCCTTTTGTAATAACTAAAAAAGCAAAGTATTATGAATAATTACACTTTTCAGTGTCAAGCGATAAGCCCTAACCTCTTTAGACCAGGCCGGCACCCAAGCTCTCATCTGTTTAAAACTCTTTATCCACCCATTTAACAAAGCATAGAGGTTTGTAGCACTGAGGAGGCAAAAGCAGAGAATATTAGAAACTCTGTTGTAGGGTCAGACAATGTCCCAGTCTTAGTAAATCTATAATAGTCTTTAGGATTAGAAATATGCCTGTGTTTAATTACATATTGCTGAAGAGAGGTTTAACACTGGTCTACTAAGAAACAAGCATCTGCAGATATTCTGTTGCAGGAGGAGCAGGAGGCTTGTACCATGAGCAGATGTATTTCTCACATTAAACAAGAAGATTGCTGCTTCGATTAAGACATGTGCATCTGTTACAATCAAAGAACATTTTTTCCTCATCACAGTCATGTGCTACAGATAACTGGTAACATAGTATGTAGTTGCATGCACAAATACAGCATGATGGTGGTCATGCCCAGGTCCTGATGACTGTTACTGTTGATTATTTTTAACCTGAAAAACGTTTAAATTTTAGAGGCATTTAGTTGCAATATTTCTTTCTTCTGTAGGTTTCATTTATCATTAATGTAAGTCGAGAAAAATGAAGAATGCACAACATCTTCTTGAAGTTCTGATTAAAAGTTAATGCATCGTTCCATGAAATTAGTGCAGAATGAAGTGCCTGAGCTCCACATTAAAGTGAGTTATGAAACTCAATTCAGCACAACTTTAAAAGTCAAAAAGTACTTTGTGGAAAACATGTGTGAAAATGTTTTCATGTTAATGTGATCACACCGCAAAGTCCTGACTTAATTAATAGACCATTCTTCAATAAATTACCCCAAAGCCTTTTTCTAGACATGTTTAAAGAATTTTGGCAAGTGTATTATTACACATTGTTAATTAGTATGCAAATGTATTTTTTATGGTCTCCTTCATTATATTTAATCTCTCTATTTATCTGATGGATTGAATCCATGCCTGCCATGTACAAGTATGATGTAATTTATTACTGTAAGTTAATATCAGATGCGTTGCTAAGTTGTAAAGGATCTGTAATTTGTAATCAGATAGCTCATAATTACAAATAAGTGGATTTTAATAGCGTTGGGTTGGGTTAGAAAAAAAGTACAGTACCTTGATTTTAAACATAAAGATTTCAAAACTGAAATCAATTATTCAGAAATAGATTCCTGTATATTTATGTCAGCTGGTCAGTGGATGTGGGGCACAGCCCGTCTTAGACTCCATGACACTATGATATGAGACTGATGGGGATTCTCTCTGTTCTCAAAGAGTGATTATTGAGAGGGATCAGTAGACTCTTAATCCCAGACTGTCTGTCTATAAAGGGCCTCTCCTATCACTATTATTATTTACATACTGTCTGATGCTTATAATCTGTGTGGAAGCTGAATTAACATAAACCTCTAACTCTTACTGTGGGGCTAACCAACTAACAAAACCCACCTGGGTTGTCATCAGATAAAATTTATGCCAGAATATTACATATAAAACAATGATCGAAATTCCAGACACCGCTTCCCACCACGTCAAACACCAAAGCTTCATCTTTAATCACACCCTGTCTAATAAGACCCCAGAGAGTAATCTTGCCGCAATTTCCGCCTATAAACAAGATCATATTGTGGCGGGTCACCTGCGCTAACCTTCTGTCAAATTACAGCCCGGCGATCCACTCTGATTGCTTCAATCATGGGAGCAGATTTGAATAGCCATGAGAACTTTCCAGTAAAGCCCTCAGCCTCCTGATTTATCTCCACATTGAGGAAATTACATTCACTAGCTGTCCTCTCTGTTTGGAATCCATTATAGTTTATTATTATCCTTGCCACACACTCGCACACACAGCCACACACAAAAAAAAAACAGGAAAAGAAAAGCAGAAGTGCCAGCTGAGATTGAGGCATAAATTGTGACCACCATGCTGTTGCAAAACAGTGATCTGAATTTGATTAGGGTGTGTGTGTGTGTGTGTGTGTGTACTTTACTCATGAGCCACCTGTACTTTATTGTAGTTTATGATTAACGATTATCAATTGTGTTGTCAAAACTGTCTGTTGAAAAATTTAATAAGTTTAATTATATGCAACAATATGATGGAGCAAAACAGTTTTGATGCACTGCAAGGGGCCTCGTAAGACCCAAGTTACTTTTAAAGCTATAAGCAATTTTACTTCATTTACTAATTTCACTTTTGTTCTAACATCCAGACTTTGCCACAGAATTTCACCATCCCATCTCCACCAAATCCCACCTCCCAAAGACACGCCAGTATATTAGCAAATAAGAAACATGCAGAGAGTGTTTCTGTTGAGTGTTTCGGCTAGTTTTCTGATAAACTAAAGCTATAAAAGGTCAGCCGCTGGTTACAGAGTCTAGGGTTGTCACAGCAACAGTTGTGATTTCTCGAGACACCTATTTCAGTGCTATCTATATGGACATTTAATCTGTGGTATTCATAAGTAAATAAATGCAAATTATTTTATTTATAAGTGTATTCCTAAGTACCTTTTAACATTTCACGTTTCACACCTATTCATTCATATCTTTCCAGCGGCAGCCTCTAAACACACACACAGACACACACACACACACACAGCAACAACAAGGCTCCTTTCAACAGCTGTCCCACATTCTATTTAAACCTTAAGCCACCTCTGTTCCTAGTAATCAGGTGGTCCTCCAGATCAAATAAAAGCAGAGGTAGTGCCATTGTAATATGATTTAAAACCCCTCTAAGCTTCATGTAATGCTTGTTGTTAGACAGAACTGCAATCTCTCTCTCTCTCTTCCTCCCCCCCATCTTCTGTTGCATGGCCGTTCCCTTAAGGGACAGATATTAAACGTGTGTTTGGGGTCATCTGCCTCAGACAAACATCTGTGTCTCAGGGAGCAGGTGAAGACAGGAGCGTGTGAAGGAGAGGTGACACTCCCCCAGCCACCAGGGGGAGAGGGAGGTCTTCATAAATAATCTTCAAACAATCTGCCTCTCTTGACTCCCCTTATTAATTACTTTTATGGCCAAAATCAAACATCTGTCACTGTGGAATCTACAAATTAATTATGCAGCTTCTTCCCATCAAGAATGGTAGAGCTCAGCCTGTTAGTTTTTGGCTGGAAAACTGAGGCGAGATGGTGCCTGAGACGCATGGTGAGGATTTTGGATTCTATTTTAAAACAATGTCATTCCACACTGACAGAATAATAAGATGGTATTCATTAAGTCTAATTTCTCACAGAGAACCAAACTTTAAACATAATTTGTGTGCTAGCTTTGTTCTGAGAATGTTAAATATTTCATTTTGTTATTTTATCTAAACCAGACACATGTAAAAATATGAGCCTTAGCCTCCCACAAGAATCAAAATGATTCAAAACACTTAGGAAACAATAACTTATAGAAAGAATAAAGCATTTGGAACCTCTCAACATGTTCATAGAAGTTTCTCTATGTCTTGAATAAAGTTGACTCGGTTTTTGCTTACTTTTTTCCTCACTATTCACAGGTTGGTGGTGGATCTTCAGCTGGAGAGGCCTGACAGAAGACAGCTGTCTGCTTGTCCTCTAGCTCTGCAGTGAGGTGCCCTGAGACTTTGCCCGCTTGAGGGTCAGCACCTTTGTGAGAAGGCAACATTTGGTACCAGTTATTGAGCGGCAGGGGTTCGCCTCTTTCTCTCCTACCATCTTTCATGGGAAAAAGGCAAGGCTGAGGCAGACTCTGGGCTTGCCCATCATCCTTCAAAGCTGAAGGAGGATGTGACCTTGAGATGGTGTGGGGTGGTGCCACGTGCTGGGTGGCGCTGTGATGTTACTCCAAGACTGATGGTGAGCTGAGTTGACTGAGTATGGAGGGCTACACTTTGTCTTCATTACTAAAAATATGTATTTGTTATTTGAACTTCTGAACTGGGCAATTGGATCATTTAAGCTTTATTAAATGTAGATGTTTGTTAGCCCTCTAAAAGGTATATTGATTAGCGATTAGCATTGTTACTGAGATGATTTTTTAGGTGGTCTATGTGGATTTAAAAATCTTTCGCATTCTGTTTGACTACAGTAATCTTTGCCTAGCAGTAAAAGTAACAATACATCAATGTTTTTTGATATGACAAAGTATGTCAATGCACAGTCATTCAAAACAAAGCAGGTTTAGTGACACAAAATCTTACTCATAACGTAATTACACTTGAATCTGAATTCACAATTCCAAAGTTCTGCAGGATGTTATTAATGTAAACAGTCACTAAACGGTAAGTATGGCAACGCATATGAGGACAAATAACACATGCTTCATTACACCAGTCGGGGTAATGATGTAATAATGTCAGACTCATTAATTTCAGCACACAGTTTACAGTGGCTTTTTATGACACAATTAATTGACTCGCAAATACATTAAAACAAAAATTACTTCACTGAAATTCAGTAGCGATCCTGCATCGCTACCATAAACACTTTTGGTGGTAAATAGTCTGGTCGCTAACGGCAATGGGATGGACTATAAACAATTCCAAAACAAGCATGTGACTTAGCTATCAACTTCTCATTTACTGTCATTAGCTAATGAGCTTTTGCTAAACACGTCATTTAAATTTAATAGTCTTCAACAATGAATCACTGTATGTTTATTAGCTTGAAGTTATTCGCTTGAATACATATCGAGGTTGAATGTGCAGTTATATGAATATGAAATACCAATATGGGCATATTTATTATTAGCATGGTATTCCTTTTTTTTTTTATATGCTATATGACAAAGGCAACAATAAAACTAATACATTTTGCATTTGCATTGACGGTTTGAACATTTTTGCATGTTCCTTGTGAATCTAACCTGTGATCTTGAAATCGGTAGTGCCATGCTTTACTGATTAAGCTAAATACATTTTTTTTCTTTATTATTTTTGTTTATTTTATTTATTATTTATTTATTTGTTTGTTTTGTTTTATTTATTTATCTTTTAGGGATATTTTAATATTGCACATAAATTAAAGGAATTCATTTTGTATTCTCAAAGGAGAAAATTGTTTGACTTCCTGAGGTCTGAAGAAAATTCCCAAGGGACTCAAACACAAGATGGAAATCTGACATTTAATCATGAATGAAGACAGCATGAAAAGAAAGGGAAGGAAAAAATGCAAGATGGTGTGTTAATCTGAATGACTTATGTTACCATGTTATTGCCAGTAATTTAGGGCCATATGTTTAAGCGTTTTGTTCATCTTCAAGATGAAATGAAGAAAGGATTTAGCTAAAAGATCATATCTGAGCCGCTCAGATGAGGTTCAGTCTAAGTGTGCTCCAGTATTGAGGTTTTGTTTGCTTTTTGTTTACCTCTTAAGTTAAGTCTGACTTAACTGTAATTGTATACAAGCTGTCCAGTGCTGCAAACTGAAATGAATTTCTTTAATCTCAAGATGGCTGTTATGAGCTATGCAATTATATCCTGACTTAAATAATCCATCTTGTGAGATCTGATTGATCTTAGTTTTAGTTAAAGATGCCTTGTTCTACAAACAGCTTATGACAGCTCACGCTATAAGAACTTAAATATGATGTGTCCTTTTAAATATGATGTGTCATGATTTCCTTATTGTGTAGTGAATCTGGGTTGTGATTCAAGCCTCGGTCATCATGTGCCTACAGGCCGCAGACAGATGTCAGCAAAATCAGTGACAGCCGATCATACTGATCCTTCTGTAATTATGTGCAATCATCCTGCCGTGACAGTGCATGGAACAAATCCGTTGATACTTCCTCAGTCTCCATACGAGCCCCATAAGTCCCGCCCCTTATTCCACATTTCTCTTACTGGTATATCTTATGCGTCAGGCAGGGAGGCTTGTAATGCTACTTTTGAAAACTCCATTGTATAGACTGCATAAAAAGGTGTATGGTTCTGTATTGCATTTGGAACTGTGGCAGTGACTAACACACACACACTGTTATGTTATTTGTTCACAATTTTGAACAAGTAAATTTATTTACCATAATAAAGTCATGCACTATTTTTACCATATTCATCACACCTGTTGTTACAATCCACCTCAGGGTAGTGGGGCAAGTTGTCACACCAGCACTCTTTGTACTTGATTCTAATAGATTAGAATTCCTATTAGAATTCCAATAGGGAATCTTCTATCAATGTTTGTGTCACATAACACAAAAACCCTGATGTTGAAACACTGTGTTACACTCTTGAGGTCTGTTCTACCCATTAACTTGCAGTGTTGTAGTTTTTTTTTGTATCAGACTACATCAAAGACATCTGGACTATGAGTCATAGATGACTCTGTTTTGCATTGTTGTTTGTTTTTTGTGTGTCCTTCGTGACATCGCCATAAAAAGGACATTAAAGACAATAGCATCCTGCATATTTTGCAGATTTTGGCATATGCTCCGCTAAAACAGAGGCATCAAGCGTTTTTGCGGACCTAAGCAGTCTGCGACGCTGCCCAGTGATGCCCCGTGAGGCAAAAGGTTTCCAAACAATTTTCACTTTTTGTTCTGAAAGCACAGACACAAGAGTTTTGCATATTCACAGTTTGCTGCTGGAGGCTAGTACCGTTCGCGGTTAGATGCTACTTTCCTCACTGCCAGCTAAGCCCTTGACTAAGGTCACAAACTATTTGCCTGGTTCTATTATTCAAATACGAACGGAAAGTCACGATGATCACTCTGCCCAGTAGCTAGCTCCATCATCTGTAGCTGTTTCAGCATATGCTTGCAAGATAATAAAAATGTAGCATTAAATATGGTGGCAAATTGAATTTCGTTCCAGGGTACACGCGGCAAACTAACCCGTTTTTCACCGAACCTGTTAAGCGAAGACTGTTAATGCCAAGCCTGATGATGATGTTTTTTTGCATAATATAATTTATAGTGAATCAAGGTCCATAAAGGGGAAGCATTGTAAAATATTTCCATTATGCCGGAATGTCACTAGGTAATAAAGACTTTACACCGTTTTTATGGGCCTCAATCTGTTGTTGTTCACAGCAGTTTTGGAATCTGTTAAAATTTTGCCCGTTATTTTTATGCCTCTCTTCTCTGGAGAATGTCAGAAGTTTTCTTTTATTCGGAGGATGTGCGTGTACACCTTTTGACTCGACATAAAAGAGATGGCAAGGAAAGTAATGATATTGATGTTATTATAGAAGGTCTTTCTTTTATAGAAGTTATATATCTTTCTTTAACAGGGCTGTAAAGGTTACACAGTCATTTAAGCAGCAGTTGAGACAGATTGATGTTTATGTCATTACAGTTACAAATGAAATGCGCCTGACTTTCTGCCCCCACATAAAGCAGAAATGAGCTTCATCTATCATTAAAGCTGCTGATGAACTTCTTATATTGGCTTTTGTTTACCGCTTACTGTTTTGGTATTTTACGATAGAGTAGATGCTTTTAACAAAGTTTAAACATAAAGTCAGTCAATAATCATCTTCATTCTTACTGACTATTTAGAATTGCTTAAGATGGCAATTTGCAGTCTGTTGTGGGTCATTTACATATCTGTTTTTCTTATTATTAATTATTTGAGTTAAAAAGGTTAAAAACTTGACTTACAATTTATTAAAATATAAACCATGCCACAAAAAGAGAGAACCTCTACAACTTACATTTATTCATTTGGCAGACGCTTTTATCCAAAGCACCTTACAGTGAATTCAAGGTATACATTTTTTTATCAGTACTTGTGTTCCCTGGGATTGAACCCACAACCTTTGCGCTGCTAACGCAATGCTCTACCAGTTGAGCTACAGGAACTTCACATTAAACAGCCCTTAAATGAGACATACATTCTCTATTCTTGTCTCTAGTCTTGTTGTTTGCTGACATCTGCCAGCACTAGGTAAATATTCCACCTGTATTTAAAAACTCATTTTGTTAATTAGTGAAAGTTTAACTAAATAAGCATTTTACATAAGTCTACATGGCTTAAACAGGTCTGTTTAAATAAAGCACTGCACATTGTGCTTAGTTCTGAGCTTCCGTTGGGGAATATCCTTACATGCCCTGCACCATATGTTACAGAAATAATGCTGCCCCAAGATACCTTATCTGATTATGCATAATTTAGAAAATCTACGAGAGTCTCATTTTTTATTATAATACACGTAAAGATGAGGCCGCCCCTCTCCTGTGATCTAATCTTCTTTTCAGCGACAGCCTCAGGGTCCTTCAGGAAAATCCCTCCATTACCACACACCATGTGTCGGGCTGTTTATTTATATATTTTTTAAATATTATGAAGCCCTGTAAACATCTGTCTACTCTGTGTATAATCTGTCTATTGAAAATGTTCGTGTTTTCTTGAGCTCCTTTTCAATATGCTGCACTCTTATCAGATTAATGTTGGAGAGTTTAAGCCCGTGAGGACTTCCTGTCTGAATCGGACTGCCCACAGATAGTCCTCACTGACCCCCTTATCACGCACTCAGTGTGGGAGTACACAGATTTCAGAAATATCTTGATTAAAGTACGGCAAACTGGCGGTATGTTTTGCAAGAGCATTTGTGGTTGATTACTACAGTATGGTCAGATACAGGATCAGACATTTAAACAAAATGCCATATTTGTGATCAGTTCAGTTACTTGAAGATTGCTAAATGTAAGCGATTATGTAATTGATAATGTATATGAAATGTAAATGTTTACATTGGATTTCAGGCTTTACAGATGGCATGAATGCTCTATCTGTTTTTGGTTTTAGAGAGAAAAAATCCACAAATAAAAGCAGTGAAACTGGGATCTACCAGGAGAAATGTGTATGATATCACTGCATAACCCATTTAAACTGTACATTTGTGGGGGGTTGTTTCCCTAGTTTGTGCAAATACATTAATTACTCAATACATTGGGTATTAATATGAATGTCCACAATTAGTGTATGTTTCTCTGTAGATTAGCTTTACTAATGTAAGATGCCATACCTCAGACCATTGGCCTGTTATTATAAACGTCTTTTGAACCAGGACAGAAACTAAAAATATGCTATTGAGCAAAACAACCAAGTCCTGGAGATTGACATGATTGTAGCCTGGAACATGATTTAATCCAATCTAAACGCCACTTCAGATCAGAACTAGATTGAAACAGAATTGAACTGAAAGAAGATTGAAGAAATCTGGGGGGAATAATGACGTGCTTACTTAAATACCAACATGAACATATTTCCAAAATACATGATAGGGATTATTATGCTGAAAGACTCAGTGTAAATACATTTGGAATATATAGACTTGTGAGGTCAGTTCCACAGGCTTAAGTCTGACTTTTTCAATTTAATTCCAGCTAAAAAGAGAATGTGATGTGGGTTCAAGAGTCAGAGTACATACTATAGTATCACTGAATGTGATATTTAGGGTGACTAGTATATCAAATCAAAAGGGGTTCATTTTAGCTTTGTAGTCAGCACTGTCCCTTTCACTTTGCTAATAGCAATAACTTAGCAGGAAATATCTCCATTTGGGATGTGATTTCTGCCAGACTATTTTCAGGCTTAGCTTTTTGCCATTGGTCCACAGATCAGCATGGACCAAAGCCAGCACACATGCTACTGTTACAGGGCTCCCAACTTTACTCTGTAAAGTGAACTCAGATACAGGATGACACATGTCTTTATGTCTTTATACACCAACTACTGCTACTGTTTTTATACCAAGTTATTTTTACTACTAAACTTGAAAGGTGACAATTGTTCTGAACAATCAGAACAGCCGACTGGGTAATAATTCAAGTAAGTTTTAACTAAGCTTTACAACATTGGGGAGGGGATTAAAAAAATGTTTTTTTAATCAAATCAGTTGTCAACATCTCTAATTCTCACAGATTACATCTTAAAGTGAGAAATAATACATCATATCCTTAAATCCCCAGTAAGTTTATCGCACATTGTGTTTACATTCTTTTATTATAAGAGTCCTGTAAGGTAATTAAAATATCTGTACGTTTTATATCGGCAGACACTGAAGGTCTAAAACTGTCGTGTCGCGTGACCTGCGTTTAGAGTGAGAAAATATCTGTGCATAAAGCTATTGAAATGAAATAGAAGGCCATGTTATCTTTTCTAAGGATGATTTAATGTCCTGCTTCCTTGACTTTGCCCTACGCTACCCAAGGTTTTCATTTGCCTGCTTATTATGTATTTTATTATATAGGTTCTTGGATAAATGAAAGCTATGATGCTTAAGATAAGTTGACCTGAACTCTTACTAAAAAGTACTATGGCTGTACTATGATACTTTGATATATCACATGGTTCTGATTTATTATCATATTCATGTACTGTATGGTATATATGTGTACACTACTCTGTACTTTAAATATAAGCATTTAAATTTGATGCGTAACTCATCTCACATTGTTTTTGTTATTAATATGAATTGTAACTTAAACTGTGTGGTTTATCAAGACACAATTTGCTACTTATTAAACTGAAGATAAAACAGGTGATAAATATCCAGGAGACTTTTAGTTAAGGAGTAACCTGGCAACACCTCAATAGCAACCACTGTATATGGCTGCATATGGCATTAACTTCACAAAACCACCCATATTTGAAGTAAAATATGTAAGTAAAGTCTGGTTAATATACTGCTATGTATCTCTGTGTGTACTGAACTATATGTTTGTCACCTCCTTATTTCCATTGTTTATATTTATATGTTGTTTGTATGCAGTTGCAAGTGGTGGGGACCCCTGGAGACCAGCTTGCTTTTAACACACACAGTCAACCTCAGTTTCTCTTGTCCAATGCAGATTGCACTTTGGCATGATATTTCACTTTGTCAACCAGAGTACATCAGATTACACTATATTAGGACTAACAGGAAGCTGTTAAGACTGCTCACTTTGACATGGTAGAAATGTGCAGTAAAGGGCATGTCTAGGGATGGACTGCTTCCTCCTTGTGGGCGAATTATTTCAGGGACACGCAAGATGTCACTGATATAGATGTGTTTTACATAAGCTATTAGTTTCTCCATTAATGTCCCTCGCAGTGTAAAGACGAGAGCTTTATAATTAAATCAGCGCTAAGCGTGGATATGGTCGCCATAAGGACCTTTGTGTTATGTGTTTTGCTAGCAGTCATGCCACTAAATTACACATAGAAACAGAGTTGCAGGGTGTGTTTTTGAATTAGTCTCGCGGAGAGAAACATCTCTTGCTCTTCAGAAGGAATCTAGCTCCTGTGATTTAGATGCGTGTGATTTTCTTTGAGAGGTCAAGCCCGGAGAAGCCTGTTTTTTGTCACTCTGTTGAGGCTGTGGTAGCCGGGCATAGCCGTGGCTGTATTCCCTATAGACTCAGGTGCCAGATACCGGGTAATGGGAGAATGGTGGGCAAGGGGAGGGGGAGACCGGGAGGACCATCTGCCAAGTTTGAGGAAAATCATTTGCAGGTGCTGCAATATTTTGCACAGAAAAAGGGAGGTTTTTATAGCTTCCAAAACCTAGTAAACAATGGGTTTATGCAGTATTACAGTTAAAGAAAAAGTATATATTGTTCATATATTATATATACATGGTTCATGGAGGTATATAATGTATGCATTGTATAGTGTGTGTGTGCTTTGAATTAAGCTTTAATTCAGACAACATGCAGCATTTATTCTACAATATTATGTACTTGGCGTATATACTATGCAATACACTTTGTGCTCATGCAAGTCAATTTATTTGCTCAGATGTTCCAACATTATTTTACATCTGATAACGTTTTTATGCAGATGTTTGACTGTGTGTCTACCCTAACAATCAACTGTTTCTGTGTAATCCTGCAGTCAAAGAGAATGAAATTAAACAGATATGCTTATCTAACGTATTTTTGAGAAAGATGGAGGGCAAAACTGAGATATAAAATCTGAGCTATAATCCTAATATGTTATCGGGGGTAGGGATTGTGATGTAGTTGTTCAGGTGTACCAGAGCTAAAGTCAGGAGATTAGCAGAAAGGTTATTGTAATTTTTTAAATAACACAGAAGCAGATTTTATTATTAAAAGGATGACCGTACCATCTGTGCTGGAATGCTTTTGATGTTTGAAATGCATTACAATCCCACGTTTTACAACAATTCCCAACTCTGCTTTTCATCATGTCAGATGTTCAGCTACGGGGAATTGTGAAGTGGTCCAATGAATTATGTCTGATACGCTCTGAACATGTGTATGAAAAGATAAACAGTGGCCCCAAGTAATTACATCAGGCCATTGGAATTAAAGTAATATAATTTTTGTGTAACTCTGAAGATGAAAATTGAATGAGCCGACCTGCCTTTTTCTACCCCTTCCCTCCTGAGTTATAGATGGTACAGGTTGTTCTAAATAGATATATATGCAGACAGACAGACGAGTGGACAGACTGCTAGTATTCCACACACTACACAGAATGGATGGACAGACAGATGTATGGATGATAGATGATGGATGGATGGATGGATGGATGGATGGATGACAAAACAGACAGACAGATGATACTGTTAGTATTCTACACACATTCACACAGACGGATGGATGGATGGATAGATAGACAAATGGACAAACAGACAGATGGAAATACAGATGATTAATATTGTTAGTATTCTACACTCTCCACAATGATGGATAAATGGATAGATAGACAGGCATGCAGGCAGGCTAACAAACAGACAGACACTGATAATGATAGTAATCTAACCTACATGCGACCTTATGTACCTCTTAAAGCAATTAAAGCTACTGTACTACAATAATATTCTGAAAAGCTGACCTGGACAGCCATTCAAACATATTCTCCAGCCTGCGTGTGTTTGCTCGCTCATTACCATGTCACCATATGGCCTCATGTGGCACTAGTCGCCTCGTTTCTGAACTGCATTTGCAGCTTTCCATGACAGGTATGCCAGCCAACATCAACACATCCAGCCTGGGTGTCTCATCAGGCCGCCTCTGGACTCATCTGTCCTGACGGACATTTTCTGCTTGTTGCCTGGGGGATTAGAGTGTGGACAGAACAAAAGAACTAACATAATGTTTAGTGCTACCACAGTTCGTCTCTCCTGTCCACAGAGAGGTATGTAATGGTGTTTGTACTTCTATAGTGGAGACAATGAATTTGATAGTGCCAGTGGCCATAAAGCCATTTTAGACTGAATATTTTGTTCATTTTAGGTATAACAGCTGTAATTATGAAGCCATCATGGAGCAGCATTTCAATATATGTGAATATATGGGAAGGCAAATAAAGTCATAAAATGCTAATATAGTTTTGCCAAGAAAATTTTTTTTTTTGAAATCAGTTAAAATGTACAAACACTACATCCAAAATGCAAAACAGTTCACTCAGATATGTTTCCTAAAATGATGGTAATGCACAGTTTAACCTCAAAATAACTTGTAAAGTAACTTGTATAGCAGAATGGCATCTTGTGGCAGTACTGTAACACTGAGCAGTCAGTTCACCTAAACATACAATATACTCATACTGTAACATCTCACAAAAGATAGAAGAAACCAGGAATAAAATTGCACTTCAGGTTGATTTTCAGGTATGTTTTTCAGGTTTATGGCAGCAGCAATATGTGTATCTGCCAGCCAAAAGTCACCAGGCCCAAAAACACCTCAGTCAAGAGATGCAGAACGCAGTCAAGAGCTTGTACATATGACAGCCAATACTGCATTAAATAGAGATATTTAGATATTCAAGTATATCAGAGATATATAGATATTCAAGTATATCACATTTATTACAGATATTTAGATATTCAAGTATATCACAGATATATAGATATTCAAGTATATCACATTTATTACAGATATTTAGATATTCAAGTATATCACAGATATTTAGATAATCAAGTTTATTGATACCTTTAAAAACAAAAGTGTCAATTGCTGACATGTGTTTCTAATGCTCTTAAACAGCAGAACTGAATGTTCCCAATCGAATATTTTTTTGTTTAAAACTGTCAAAATAGCCAATAATCAATCTGAGCAAACAGCAAATGGCAATCTATGTTATAACTTTCAATTTAACTGATTATCTATTGGGTGGGCAGATTGATGTTTTGGGTCAGCACACGTCACCCCACACCCACCACAGCCATGTCGTTGCATTACAGGACCTTCATTCATTATATCCTGTACAAGAATACAGCATGTCAGTTTTGTTGACATTTCTAATTGCACAGACATTCTGAATTGCAATGTTACATAGGTGGATAACACAGAGCAAGTTTGTTTTTACTTGTAAACAGATGCGTGGATGTAAGTAAAGGTGGCAGTTGGAACAAAATATTCAAAAACACAATGTAAACATGATCAGACCAGACACACGCTTCTCTCTCACAAACCCTTCACAACACACCCTGATCATCAAAGGCAAGCAGACGTTTCTCTGCCACCAGAACAGCCGTGTCTGTGTCTGCTGGGTTGTGACCCTCCAGACCGTCGTCTTCTGGCTCTCTGCAGGGTGGCAGAGACTGATGGTATTTACAGCTGAGGAGAGTTCTCACTGGGGGGCTGCTGATATATCCAGGGAAAGCCACAGGCCTGCATGCATCAGTAAGAGTAATTCAACAGACTCAACACAGTGGGGTCCTCTTATTATTGAGGTGAGGGGCTGTGTGTAAAGGTCAATGGTGGAGTCCTCCATTACTTTAAACCATTTTTTTTTTTTTTGACAGAGGAAACAAAGAATTGAGATTGAGATAAAATTACAGTATATAATTTCTTAAGCCACAGGAAAATTTATGCAAGATTTTCAAAGCGTTTTAGTAATGTTTGTAAATGTACCAGACGTACGTCTCGGGCGATTCTTGTGTTTTAAAGAGAACTGCATTTTTAAAATGCAATGTCAAATTAAACGAAGCTCAACTTTTAAAAACATGCCATTTAAAGATGCCTCAAGTCGACAGCACTGCATGGAAAGATCTGGAAAGGTCACACAAATCTTGGGTGGCTGCGACAAACCTCTTCAGTCACTGTAAATCTAAACACAATGGGTAAAAATCACTGCTTTCAAACCAGCAATTTAATTTAATTATTAAGTTTTGATTAAGACAACCTTTGCTCAGAGGATCTACTTCTTCAGAAATGTAACTATAGGAATAAGCAAAAGAGGAAAAACAATATGTGGAAAGGGATGTGAGTTTAGATTTGTTTAATTACCATAATTCTTGTTACTTTTTCTTTAACACAATGCCACTTAATAAAAGGTTTACTGTTCACTTTATGAAGTTGTATTATTTTTTTATATACCCAGAAATGAACAGTAAATTATTTGATAAATAATAGATTACACTGATGTTTATTGCATCATTTTTTCCATATTGTGCAGTCTTACCATACAATGTTAGCGCAATAAGAGGAACTACACAAACATCTTCTGCATTACACAAAAGCAAGAGTGTCGTATGGGTTTATGAGTTTGGATTGAGTGTGAGTGGAGGGTGAGTATGACTGAATGCTATCCTTTTACATAAATGTATGCGTCACAGCTACTGCAGACAGTGCAGGAAGTTAAAGCTGAAAATGTAGCTGCTCCTATACTTTTAGCATGGAAGGGGCTGGATTCATGTTCTTCACAGATCAGTACCAGTCCTGGAGGCCCGGCGCTCTTCTGATGATGTAATTATTTCCCAGTGGCACCTGGGAACAGGGCGGTTTAGAAAAGCATCGCTCACCGCCAAGTGTGCAGATGTTTCTAATTGCTTCCCATTACCAAGAATAACAGCTGTTTATATCTATCAGCAAATAATTCAGCAGAGTTCCAGATTGTTAGGATAACGTATCCCACCAAGTGACCATCACCAGTTGTCAGCTGTAGGAGAAGGACACTTTGCCATGCCTTTGTTAGAAAGTGCTCATAATAAGCGGTTCAAATGAAACAACATTTGTAGTGTGACATTATCACACAGTTTTGAAACCTAGAGAAATTTCAGTAGCACTTTATTTACAGTTTGACATGGATGTACTATGTACCTAACAGCTCTGAACATAACCCAAAACCTATATTAATTTCATGTAGTTACCTCATATTACTCAGTACTCAATACTTTGTTTGGTAAGCACACTGCAAATGCACATACTGTATAATAACCATTGAAATGTACTTTTACTATCTCTTAAATCTCCTGTAATTTGAAGATATGTATATTTAAATTTGGTTCATCCTAATTGGTTATAAGAAGAACCAATGACATTACTGACTTATTATGGTTATTAATTTATTGTATCAACATAGTAAAGGTTACATAGTAAGATTTCACTATTGCTATGATGTTTTCAATCAAGCTCACATTCTGGATTCGCTTTATTGATGGCTTTCTTTCTCATTTCTCCACTACAATCAAACTAATGTAGATAAATTAGCATAGTTAAAGTGACATGTTTTGACATGTGAGATATGGTAACCCATACCCAAAATGTGACTTCTGCATTTAACCCATCACTGGTGAGGAGTGAACACACACTGCAAGTCATGAACAGACACACGGGGCAGTGGGCAGCTATCACTGCAGCGCCCGGGGAGCAATCGGGGGTTAGGTGCCTTGCTCAAGGGCACTTCAGTTGCTACCTGCCGGTGCTGGAATCGATCCAGCAACCTACTGATTACAAGCCTGACTCACTAACCAGTAGACCACAAGTGCCTGTAATAGCATGAGGGCCCAGTAACTGCCTGATCTCAGGCAGCTGGTCAAGTTCTTTGCAAGTGAGGACAATGTTCTGCTGAGCTAGGCAATAGTGGACAGAACAGACTTACAGTGTCCACAGACTGTTTTATTTCACAGCGAATGACTCCATCCTACAGCCTTTTGGAAGTTATTGGCTTCGCTCTTCCTCATACATTTCTTTTCATGGGGCATCAACCTTAATTTCTTCCAACACTGACAGCCTGATGCTTATGAAGCTGTTTTTTCTCTCTATCTCTTTTTTCTTACACTGAGAAGTCAGTTCTCCTGCTTCATGTACACAGTACTGCAGAGAGATGTCTTCTTTCATTACTGTAACTGTGCAGTGGAGGCCTTAGGCTTGTGGTTGGGCACGTTGCAAAGCCAGAGACTGAACCACAGTGGGTGGTCACACATCTGTGGTGTTTAGAGTTAACAAAAAATTGTGGGAAGGGTGACAAAATATAAAAACAATATCTTACTTTAAACTAAACAGTGACCTTGTTATTTAACTTGCTTTTGGTTCTCAACCCTTCCCTTAAAAATACTAAGTAATTTATGTAAATTGTTATTGTATTGATATAAATTAATTATAGATATTTATGTTAAATAATATTGTGGTTGTAATTATAGATTATTTTATTTGAGGTATTTTGGCATATGCCTAAGGAGAAATAGGGAGGACAAGAAATGACAGGGAGAGTAGGAGGAACAGGATTGTGAATTGTTGCGAGCCAGATTCAAACCTGTGATATATGTATGACAGCATCACTGTTTCAGAGTGTGTGCATTAACCGCTAGGCAACAGCTTCAGCTGGAATAGTTTTCTCAGTATTTACTCATAATAATAGTATTTACTCATAAAAAGACACCGGTAGCTGTACTAGAACACCTTTATTAACTTACTGTGACCCGTTTTAAAGACATATAAGCTCTTTACTGTATTGCAGTGGTGCACTGTGTGTCACTCAGATGGTTTAGAGTGAGCTATCTGCACGGGAGCCCTGCCAGAGAGAGCAGAATGTCATTATGTGTGCAGGCTGCAGCGAACTGTGCCATCATCACAGGGAATTCATCACCAGAAGTGATGATGATAATGGACTTTGCTGCAAATGACTTTGGATGAGCTGCGTTTCTGGCAAGCTCTGCAGTTTCGGCCGCAATATTTATGAATAGAAAAAGATGGAAGAAGAGATTTTTTTGTCTGTCTTTCTCTCTTTTTAGCTAGATCATAGATGAACCACTTGCTATGGATACAGTGTGGATACAGTGATATTGAAGATCTAGAAGGGTTTGGGATAGTGATGATGACAAACAGCTATAAATGCATGTATTGGTCTCTTAGTTACAGTCCCAAAAATACATCAACAAACACTCAACAAACACTAATATACAACACAATGTATTTTTCCACTAAGAAACTAGTCTATTGTGGCTCATTTGTTCTTTAGAAGTGGAAGAAATGTTCATGTGAATATGACCTATAAGTATTTATTTAATCTGTTTTGGTATTTCACACTTTAACAGATAAACTTCTGTTTTTTTTAATGTTTTTTTTTTTCAATGTTCACTCATTTGAACCTGAAAGATAATTTGAAAAATTGAGAAGCATGCTGGAAGCCATATCATAATATAAACAATGAACTGTTTGGATGTAAGTTAACACAGCTATGGGAGGATAACGAAACAATAATCACTTAATTAACAGAAATAGAGGAACTGGGGGCACAATAGAGATGTTTGCACATTTGTAAAGAATAACAAATAATGCCGGAAAAAATGGTGCTATATTCCCCAAATGATCTTCTAGCCCAGAGAACAACTACAAATGTTCTGTGCCTCATTAAAACAATGCACTTGAAAGCTTTAGGTTTGACTGCGAGATCAAAAACGCATGTTGCCATCATGAAGGCGAGGTTTTATGTGCAAATTAAACGGAAGGTACAATGGCATAACGGCAGACTGTTGACCACATAATTAGCCATATTATTTTCCACCTCCTAATCTGCCGTTCTGTCAGGCATATTAAAATATGCACTCTGCTCTGCCATTTTAATTGGTTAAAGAGTTCAAACAGACAACAGCCCCCCCAATCCCCCCCACCTCCACACACACACCCAACCACCACTCTCTGTCCTGGCCTCGGCTGAAAGCGTTAGCGATTTTCTCTCATGCAAAACATCTTTCGGCTTGCTATATTTTCTTTCTTTCCTCCAATTTGTGTTTACAGCTCAGAGCTGTGGAACACATTTCCTTGGCTTGTAATGTGACAGTTGCACTCTGGCGCTCAGTTGAGCGGAGATGTTGTTTTGGAAAGATAGCAGGAGGAGGCTGCCCAACTTATCCGATTACCACCGATGTACATCACACGTCCCGGAGTGCAACTTTCAAAGAGACACAAAACAGTGGGATTGGAAAGAGGGGAGAGTACGGAATGGTTGGAGAGAAAAGAAGATCGATGTTTTGGAGTAAACAAGGCTGTTGGTGAGTGACAGCGGACTGGACGCTGCGTGAGGTCTAGCTGAAGATCCGTGCCAACTACATCCCACTGTCCATGAAGAAATCAGAGTAGATCTGATCATGTAACGATCAAAACTTCTTGGACAGTGAACGGTGGGATGAGGCTCTTTGTGTTTGTGCCTCTACTGCCCCCAATCTGAGACTAGATGGTTTCTGTATTTCTGCTCAGTATATAGTATATGTGTGTGTGTGTGTGTGTGTGTGTGTGTGCTAGAGCTGTTTACTTTGTGTACTATGCTGCTTCATAATAATAAATAATAAAAATAATAAGAATATGCCACCTAATAAAGATAATATAAAACAGCTCAGTATAGTTATTGTTTTGGTTAATGTCGATGAACACATTAAATAATCCACAGTAGGGACACTTCTTATATTCTGTCTGCACTGTTTTGTAATTGCTGGTCTGTGTTCACATGCAGACAGACATATTTTACCATCACATGCTTTTTTAACGTCTGTGCCATAAGCGTCCATTAAGACCAATGTCAAGTTGGAGCCCTGGGTTCTGTTTCATTCTCCTTATTTTGCATATCAACAAATGCTTCCTTCTCCACACCTGTACATAATTATTCATAGCTATCATTAATACTTATTTCATAAATCTTCAACCATATGGTGCCTTATTTGGGCACCAGCCTAAAAATGCTACAGGTATCTAGCAGTAATTTCAATTTACATTGCATATGTTTTTAGAAACAGCCCATAGTTAATTCATTCAAAGCCTCTGGGGCCTTAAGGCAGGGGATAGTGTCCTGCGATTGTGTGTGCGAGAGAGAAAAAAGTCCATTAATATGCATGGCTTTGCTAAAAGCTTCAAACTGACCTACATGACAAGGTTCAGTATACACTCATACTGTGTGCCAGCTCTTGAGGGACTCTGTCATCCATGTTCCCCACCCTAATTAGTGCCTTCTTTCAGCCGGCCAGCTTTCCGAAGTGGCTGTTGAACTTAGCCGAGCACTCGTGTTGGGGTAGATGTAGGTCACCGAGGTCATTCCATGAGTTCCAGCCCACCCCAGCCTGGGCGGCTCTCAAGCGCTTTGTGATAAATGTATTAAGTGCATGAAGAAGACTGTGGATTGGTCATACACAGCACTTTCAACTCTCAGAAGGTTTCCCAGTGCCTGTCGATGACTCTTCAAGCCCGTTCAGATGATCCTCAAAGCCCTTTTTATCCAGATATATTAATTAACAGATTTATTTGCTTTTCTCTCCTCCTGCCTGGCTCGCATTGTTTTCCACTTTCTCTTCCTCTCATGCTTTGATCAAGTTCAAGAGGAATATTGACACAAACATTTTTAAGCAATAAAAAAAATCTATTAGCATACATGGGAGCGTACTGTGGGGTTTGCTGATTTAAATTATCAGCCTGAAGTGGTCAGGGATATAAAAAGTTAGAAGATGTTAGCTATGACTTTTGCTAAATCGTTGTTGACACTGATGGTCTTGTTTTGTTTTTGTCAAAAGGGAAGTTAGCATCTTTGATGCTAAAGGACAGCTGTTGCTAGAGGGATTAGCCCAATGGCTCAGACTAAAGAGTAAGAGGGAATGTAAGCTGTCAGTGCTGGCTAGTCTAGCCTCAATCTGAGTCTTTGGGTGACTGGGGAATGTGTGGCTTTGGGCACTATGCATAGTAATGAGACTAAACAGATGTAGAACTCCAGAGTGTGCCGGTCACTGGCTAGCTCATAGCATTTGTCAGAAAATATGTTGTGTGCACGATTAGAGGCAGAAAAGGATGTGCAATATGAACAGTTCTCTCTTACTATAAAACATACAAGGGAACATATGCAACACTGGATATATTAAGGAAGCGGCTTATTGTACCTTTGTGGTTGGTCACAGTTGGTATGAAAATATGGTATTGGTTTTAGAGACAGGACATGGTGCATCAGAAATATTTATATTATGTATGAACTGTACACTACAAAACAATAATTCCACATTTTTTGTATTGATGCAGCTCATTTATCTTTTGAAATACATACTACAAAAGATACATAAAATTTAAAATATTATCTATAATTTGATGATCCATTCTTTTTTTTTGGTAACATGTTTTTAAACATTGTTCTGTGCCCTCACACAGTGATTTTGTTTCTTTGTTTTGGCACACACTGGCACTTACCATGTACAGAGTAGAGGAATAAAATGATTTGCTTTAGGCTACAGTAATCATGAGTTTAGTTCTAAGGATAAAATCAACCTCGACATGTGAAACGCAGAAGACATGCAGCATAAATGTGAGGCAAAAATTACATATATAATTAAAATATTTGATGGATGTAATTTTTATTACATTTATTTAATGGCCGTCACTAACTAAATTGCTCAAATAAGGCTTTACAGTAGCTTAAAACACTGTTATTATGCTACATTATACTGTAAGCATATATGTTACTTTAAATTAATAACCATAATGCCCTCCAGCCACATGCTGTTGCATAAAAATGGCTAAAAAGCAAAAATTTTAATACCCCACAGAGGTAAAATGACTGTTTAGATGATTAGCTTTGTCACACACGTTTATTAATTTATATATTTTTTATAATACTTTTGACATTTACAGATTATAATTTTTAAACTCAACATTTAGCAAAGAATGAGCAAACACTTTTGTGGTTGTTTCATTTGAAGCCATGAATCTTTTCCATATTTAAGATTCTTCAGTTTTTTTAGACCATCCATCTCAAAGACAGAGCAGCATTCACACAAAGCCCAGTCATTCTCCTCCAAACTCATCACCATCTGCTGATGTGTGACCGTATTGCCTTCACTAGAGCTTATAAAGTGCACATGAGCTGTGACTTATGAACCGGAAGTCTGTTGGTTAAAGGATCCACTGCATCCTCATGCTTATAGGAGACAGACCTGTGTGTTTAGCATTGACCCACTGTGTTGTTTTTGACCCACTACCTAGACAAATGTAAAACCACAAAAACTAGAGGTTTGGTATGTGCAAATGTGTTTTGCGGCATAAGCTGCTAAGATTTTACACATTCTACATTCATATCAAATCAATTAGTACTTGAATTCTTCTATTACTGGTAAGCCCTGTATCTAAACCATATTAACTGACTGTGCAGAAGGTCTGCACTCTGAAATTACCTTCATAGCAAAGTATTTACATGATGTTGCCTGAACAGGACCTACAAAAGGTCTTAGGAGGCAGTATAAATGAGATGCCCAACTGTTGGATCAGCCTTTGCTAACCTGTCCATAATGCATTAAAAGGCAACACTCTTGGTTTAATAACTGAGCAATTATGCAGTACTAGTTTGTAATAATTATGGACAGAGTCTAATTTATAATTTTAACCAAGTCAGTTTTCCCATCAACAGTGCCCCTAACCATTGGACATATGGTTGGTCCTGGACACTGGCAAATATTTGTATAGTAAGTATAACAAAAAAGATCACATTGATAATAATTTCCATATAAATGTATAAGAGCATTGTAAAAAATGTGTGAAATATGTTGGTAAAAATATGATTATTAATTAAAATTGTAAAATATATATAATAATAAAATCAATCATATTTGATATGGAAAAGTATTCTAAAATATAATTAAAATGTGTGCTATATTGCGTTATGAACTCAACAGCAAACAATAAAATAATAAATAATAATAAGCAGGCAGTATAGTTTTTGGAGCAGAGCTAATGACCAATTTCGCCTATATAACCAATGAACAGTCTCCCTTCAGAAACTCCCTTCCATTCTTGTTAATAGCTATTTAGTTTCACTGGAGTCAAAGAAATCCCCTATCCAATAATTACACTGCATTTAAAGCCATGTTGATGCATGCAGGTTAATGCCACTTAATTGAATGCAAATACTTTGAGCTTAATTTAACAACACTTCTACAAACGGTTCATATTGTTATGGTAAATCACAATGATAGCAGACAGACAATGCAAGCCCAGTATGTCGGCTGCCTTTTTCCTTAACATGATCCACTTTAAACCTAATGAGCCAGCAGAATGAAGTGGTTTGTTGTCTCAACAATGCAGACAATGATTAGGAGCAATTTCTTTGCCCCTAGAACTAAATAACTCCCTGTCATTAATGTACATATTTTACACCTCATTAGAACCAACATGATTGGACAGGGAAAAAAATGCATTTGCATTTCAAATGAACAATATGTTTCCTACAAAAAAGGAAAAAGAGACAGGGAGAGAAAAAAGCAAGTTGCCACAGTGACGGAGGATCTAGAGAGTGGGTTAAATAATTCTGGACCACATCTGTGCTTACTGAATTAGCTTTAGAAGGCAACACATGATTTCTCCTAATTAACAGTACGCTTTCTCTCGCTACGTTTTTGTAATGTAAATGGCAGCTGCAATCAGTTCTTGCACACTGAAATGTGCATCGCGGGGTGAAACGGGCAAGATGTTAACTAATTTTATTTTTAATCTTCCTCTTTTTGCCGCCGAGCGTGTCGTTCGGGTAAGCGTCATGTCTTCAGAAAATTCCTCGCCTCTTTCATAGAAACATATTGGGGCAGCATTTGCCAGATGTCCGCTTCCTCTGCCTTCTGCTGCCATTATCCTCAGGCACCACCCCACCTTATGGCCGGCCAGCCTGCCAGGAGAATGGGAGAGAGGGAGGGCAGGAGAAAGAGCGAGAGAGAGACAGGGTGAAGGAGGACGAGTAAGAGACGGGTGCTTCCAAAATAAGAGGGTGTCAGTTCAATCCAGACCATCCTTGCGGTTGTCTCTGTTGCATTGCTTTTTGTAAAGCTAGTTGAACCTAGTAGTGCAGCTGTATGGTGCCATTGTTATAATTCTTATTGTAGGTTCTGGAAACAAGGAGTGTTGCCTCATAATGTACTTTTACCAGGAATATGTCTTGATTGTTATGGTTGGTTTGGTCTTTTGCAAAATATTTCAAGCATTTTCTGTAAATGTATTTATGTTTTGTGGAGGGCTGATATTTTGAAATGCGTATTTAGGATCACACTGTAAAAATGTGATAGATAATCTAAAAATGTGCATCATGTGGTAACATCTAAATGAACTGCTTTTATTCAAAAAACAGCATGACTAAATGTTTACACCTACAAAAATGATTTTAAGTCAGGTCAGGTCAGGTGGAAATAGCCCCTTAAGGTAAAAACTATATCACCATTTTAAAATGCAGTTTTGTGAAACATATTTTCTGACCGGTTAAAAGTTTACTAGGCTGATGTAAATGGGCTATGCTTTTGGACCTTAACATGTGCATTACCTCAGATTCATGCCCTTGCTGTTGCTCTTATTGGCTTCCTAAACTGCTTTTGACCTTTACCATCTTCTGTACCTTCTACGTAAGGTACTTGGATTATTTACATCCTCACACCCTACCACAATACAACAGACACGATTGCCAACTTAGAGCATCTCTTTATTCAGATTCCCATTAAATGGATTATTGCAGAAGGGAGGACACACATACCCTCAACACACACAACTGCAAATGGAGGCGTGTTGCTGGCACATCCTCATTAGGCTGTTTGTTAGCCTCATTTTGCCACTGTCACAGGCAATCTCTGCTCTTCTACTCCATAAACACACACAGATAGAGTCAGGCTGGAGCATCTGGGGGAGAGGTCCCAGCTGCTTTACTCCCTAAAACGTGCCCCAGCTCAGGGGAGCAGTTGAAGGACCACTGCACTCATTTTTCAGTTTATATTTTCAGAGCTATATGGACTGCACTGATACTCTGGCATCATATTTGTCATTTGTACAACTGCTTTGTAACAATGTGCCATTATGAAAAGCGCTATATAAATAAACTTGACTTGATAATGCTATTGGTTTTCATGTTGGACCCGGGACTTGACACCTGTAGGGGTGTGGGGGTCACCAAACGTTCTCTCCAAAAAATGTCATCTTCAAATTTTTAAAAAAGTCTTCCAGAAGTCATTGTATCTCAATAATATAATATTTATAAAAATTCCATTTTTTTTAAAAGACCTTTTTTGATGGCTTGCTTCAGCTGAAAATATTACAATAGCATTTATGACTATACTTGTGAGAATCTTATTATGTATTATATTCCTAGACCCGTCTAATTAAAGATCAGTGTTTTGTATTGACTTGGCTCTTTGTGTAATGCAGTCAATTCAGAGCTTGTTAGCTATAATCAGTCCTGTAACTGCACCCTGTCCTGCCGGAATCTGACCTTTCCTCATGCACTGCCTGTAAAATCTCCTGCTAGGGTTTCACTTTTTCATGCCTCGCTTAATTGGATATGATTTGCGTTTTGTGCTTCTGCTTTTCGTCGTTTGTCCAATTCAGCACGGAGCTAATGGCTAAATGTCACCACAAATTGCGAGCTATGTTAGCCTGGAGAGAGCTTAATTTTCCTGACAATGTACACAACTAACAAGACCCAACGCCAGCGTCTCCTCATTACTGATGTTGTAAACGGCAACAGTTGTGAACACGCACAGAGAGAAAAAAGCAATGGAGGAGATAAACAGTATTATTCAGGCCTCTGTGGTTTCTGTCATTAACCTATGCCCCCAACATCTTAAACCTAGCTAATGAACAGCAGTGATGGGGTGTGCGATTGGCATGGAAAGATGAGGCAGCTACAAAACTGCAGCGTTTAATTATGCTCGTACACCTCAAACGATGTGGCATTTGACGGAAAGGTCAAGAGAACTCCCTCGACTTAATCTGTGGAACCTGTGTCTTCAAGCCCTCTGCTGATAACTGAGCAGTTACCCAGACATGCACTGAAACGCCATTTAAACATTGCAGTTTGAAACTAAGTAAAATTTAGATTGGGTTTTAGATAAATAAGTTATAGATCCAGTTTTTGACAGTGACCTTTGACTTTTTCTGTAATAAAAACTGGTTAAATAAAATTCTATTTATTTTATATTACTATTAAATTTGTATATATTGCTACATCATTTCGATATATTTTGTTATGGTTTATAGTAAATAAATGCAATTTCTCCTTAAAATGTCCTAATGTGAGGTTAACCCAGGGCCTGTATCTAAGTGTTTTATTTGGGATTCTGTATTCATCTGTGAGCCATGCTCATTTGTATAAGAAACATAACTCAATGTAGCCAACCATATGATGTTACCAAAAATTCATTGAGCTGGAGTCTAAATTCACATCACTCGATTTACCACTGGAACAACACTCCCAATAAAGACATATGAAGGTTGGGTTCAGAGAGCAGAAATCTTGGATGAAATGGTTTTGAGATTACATCTCTCACTGCACCTTGGTTTCCCCTCATGAGAGTATCTGTCTATTTTAACATATACTACATCCCTCTCCAACTAAGAGCTTTTACATGGTCTATTGAGTTTTGCCTCGAATGCTCAATTTTTCAAACATCTACCTAACCCATTACCCATAAAGTATATAATCTGTCAGAAAACTGATTATATTTCTGCAGTTAATTTGAGTTGTAGGGAAAAACAGAGTGAGATGAGGAGGTTGGGGTAGGAGAATGGAAAGGACAGTCTCGATTAAAGTAAGATGCATGTGTCTCTGTGACAGGGAGAGTGCTCACTAAATCAAAAGGCAGTGTGGTGGAGGTGGAGGTGCAGGCATCTGTGAGTAAACAGATCATTCCATTTCCTTATATGTGTAATCAAGCAAGAGTTTTTTTAAACATTATTCAATTAGTAGTTGCTTATGAGCATCAGCTCATGTTCTCAGACTTTCCTTCTTATAATTATTAAACATGACACACAAGGTGGGCAGTATTATATATATATGTGTGTGTGTGTGTGTGTGTGTGTGTGTATACACATACTGTATACATATATGATTTACAGTTAAGTAGCAAAAAAAATCACAGATAAGAAGTTCAATTCAAGTTCAAACTATTTCAATAAACAATTCTGTGCATGATCACTGAATAAATGCTCTTGTAACTTAATTTAACTCAAATAACCTGTTCATTTACATGCAAAACATACCAGATCCATATGGAATATTGTCTAAAAAAAAATGAATTTTTATAGCCCCATTCATCCTCTTCATATCCACAGAATGCCATGTTCTACAGACGATGATCTAACTAAATTATCTGACAACCTTAAATAATATTACTCATAATATAAAGAAAATGAGAACCGAGAAAGCAAATGAAGACAAGTGTTTTTGTTTTCTTACATTTGCCTACCTCAACCCTGGGCTTCTGTTTGTTAAAGCTCAATCATTTCTACTGCAGTGACTGAAGCTCTTCCATCAAGACAGTCAGCAAGACACTGTTCTGTAGCTTCAGGTCTGACATCACCAGAGGACCTCAGTCACTCAGGATCTTGTTACTACCCTGACGAGACAGACCCCAGTCTGAGTCAGATCTTGTAGGCTGAGCCAAGGCCTGAGGATTAAAGATGCAGTTTCACACAAGCCATCTTCATCTCACTGGCAGGACGTGCCATGATCCCAAGGTGTTTCCAGGAGGCTGAAGTGTCAATCACAGCTGGTCAAAATGGTCAGGTGTGAGACCTGTATGCAGGGTGATGGATGAGAAGAACATCATCATGACAGCTTCACAGTGTCAGCAGTCACATGTTGCCAAAAGCAACATTCACAGAGAACGTTCTCATGTGGCGTTTAGGAGTCGGTTTGCCATGAGGGGTGGGGGTGTTATAGTTCTCTGTAAGAATGAATATAGTTCAGGAGTACAAATGCCAAATGTTTAATAGTGCCATTCAAAATTCAGAACTGAATTCAAGATTCCTGTCCAGGTTAAAGTAATAGTATTTCTGCAGTGATCTAAATAAACAATGCAAATAAACAGTGTTTACTAGGGCTGTATAGGTATACACATAGGAAGCCTAGTAAATGTATAGTGGATGTACCCTAGTGGATTCCTTCACATTATGGTAAACTAGAATATTATGATTTTTCTTGTTGTTGTATCTTCCCTGCTTCCTCCATAATACTTCCAGTCCTCCATAATATTTCCATTCCATCATACATTATTATGATTAACAAGTGAATATTATTATTATTATGTAAAATGAGCAAGGAAAATATTTTTAATTGAAAGAGTTAAATCAATATATGACAGTTTGATAGCGTAATATTTTGTAATATCAGATAATATTATTTTTTGTTGCCATCATATCTTCATATATGCCAACTGTTTTTGTGGCTCACTATGTTAAGAACTCTGATAACTTGAGTCTTGATATTAGTCTAATCATATTAGTATTCCAATAAAAGCTGTTTTCTGCACACTAAATAAACATACATACACTGTCACTTTTGTTGGCCATATTGTCCTGCTTTTGTGTTTCACAACTATGCAGTTTTATATGGATGAATTTGGATGAATGGGGGTGGGGGTCTGAGTAGTGGGGCCTCATCATTTCTCGTTGTGGGTCTCAGAGAGACAGAACTGACAGAGTGATGCACAGAGCCTGTCCCTGCTAATGGCTGCACCATTCTCCATCATTATCCCTATCATTAGGAAATTAGGGGGACAGAAGGTATTTACTGTAAACCTGCCACCTCCCAAGAAGAGATAAATAGAAACTGATAAATGTGACTCTACTGACGTTGCCCGTCGATTAACCTTCCAATTATCCAACTCCAGCATATGCACATTTAATAATCATTAATACTTGATTATTGGCACTGATCTCTGAATGTCGTTGGTGGGTGTGTACTGTAGAGTTTTGCATAGAGGCACAATACAATTCATCTTTTGTTATGGTGCTTTCTACTTTTCCATCTCAATGGTGCTGTAAGAGTACAGTGACATTTGTTTTGTTATCCAGCCATCTATTGGTGTACTGGCCTATTGGTGTAGTCCCAGGAACGTTCTTAGAATGTTGGTTAATGTTCCCTAAAAGTTCTCTCAATGTTTTCAAAAACATTCTTGTAAGATCATTTCTAGCGATATATATCATATAATATCAAAAATGTTATTCTTAAGTAGTTAGTGAAACGTTCTAAAAAGTTACAGAATTCAAAAATGTTCGAATAACATTCTTATAGTTACAACCAAGAACTAACGTTAATTTAATGTATAAAAAACAAGAACATTCAAAATAAATTTTTTACTGTTATTGTAATGTAATGGAAATAACATTATTGCAACCTAGCGGTTAGCAGGGTTGATGGTTTTAACACAAGGGCAAAGACCTTCCAACACCCAGAGAGCCTGTCAGTCTTATTGGAGGCATTACACCAGTAAGTGTCAGCTCAGCAATATTTTTACCTTTTTACTTTATTTTTGACCTCCTAATGAGACAGAGCTGGGGGCAACTCACACACATACTTCGCAAACCTGCTGACGTGTCCTTGACTAAATTGATTGTTATATAGCAGACAGCATCACATCATGTCCTCAGCATTCAGCATATCGTAACTATGGCATAATAATGATTTTTCTTTCTGTTTCTCATGAGAATAAGTTGATGATTACGCCACTGTTGAGTTTGCAATCTTATAATTGGTATATAGATCAAGATGCTCTCAATGGATGTATCTGATTGATGCAAATTTGCAAACAAACACTTAAAGATGGATAATCACTGCACCTGTTTAATGAAATAACGCTTAGCCATGATTATGTTCGTATTATGGCAACAATTCCGTAGCCAGTCTCTGTCTAGATTTACCAATGAACGGTGAAGCCAAATTCTAATTTGTTCCTCTATCAAAGGAAGGGAAGATCTGCCTGAACAAATTAGATAACATAAGAGTCATTTTATAATAACAAAAACTGGCTTTGCATAGGATACAGCAATTAGGAGGCCCCTAATGATGGTAATTTAAGTTTTCATTCTGATCTCTCTAGTGACAGGCAAAGTCTATCAATTACTGTATTAGACCGCAGAGCAGCTGCAGCTGCAGTTGCCCAAATTGTTGTCTAAACTGCTGTCGTCTCCTTCCCTTCCCTCTGCCTTAATTGCAGTTCAAGCAGTTCATCATAATCTATTTGCAAACAGCCAGTTATTCCTCTTTCTAGGAAGGGGAGGTTGGAGGTTTTAGTCATTAGCGCGCTAGGCGTGAGGTAGCAGTGTTGCAAATGAGGTGGAAGGATGAATCCAGATAACCGTGACACTTCTTGAGACAGTTATTATGTATGTGTCTACACAGAGAACAAATAAAAATCCATGCTAAAGGCCTTTATGCAAATATCAATCAATAATAAGTTTTACCAGCTTATTTAAGGCCTAGATTTTTTCATTGTTTATATAGAATACAGACATTTAGTTTATGTGTCATGTAAGGATTACAGGTAGAATAAGGATGTTGGTTCACATACATGACGAATCCAACGTAGCCCTTGTAAAACAACCTGTTAGTAGCATGTTTGAGGGAGGGAGAGAAATACCAACTAAAGACCCTGTTTTACTTTTACTGGTAATACTGCAATGCTAAAATCTCTTTACAAGTTCCAAATGCAACCTGTGGCCTAAAAATGTTCATTCTTTGCTGGGTTTTAACACTACAAACTGAACATCTCTATAGCATCTTGCTGGGGACATGTTCACCATACTGACTGGGGCTAAATTGCATAAATTCTCCAACCACAGACACATTAGCTGCCAAGCTCTGTTTAACCATGTCCTTCTCCCTCATTTCAAGCCACAGATTCAGCCTTTTGTACACCCCAGCACTGATCTGTTGTAGCGGGGTTACAACAAAACAGATTTCTGCAGCCTGTATATGACTCAAGGGCTTTCTCCCCACTTTCCGAAATGCTCCAGCCCAGTAAACCATAAAGCTCTCGAAAATTCATGCATGTCCAAAAGTTTCCGAAGGAGCAGATGAAGGTAGCAGGGGAGAGGATCAGCTGGCCTGCGGTTTTGTTCTGCGTGCCAGACCGTGGGATTGGCTGCAGGGCTGGGAGGCCATCTTGACTGGCTGGCAGGCAAGAGGCTCGAACAGTTTGGTTGTGAAGAGCTGTGGAAAGAGGGAGAAAATGTGTGGGTGTGTATATGTGCAGATCTGCTGGACTAGCGAGCTGCAAGAAGAGACAAAGCAAATGTTTGCATGTGTGTTTGATGGTGCTTGTTTTATCAAATTAATATAACCGAATTCATTTTGATCCTCTCTTATGTATGAGTTCTTAAACATTAGATCTTTATACTTTATTTAGTATACAGTATATTTACACTATATTTACATGTATGCATTTCTCATTTCTTTTTTTTATAGTTTTTTTATAATCTGTTCAAAGTCAAAAAGTCAAAGTGAACTTTTTTTGTCAATCAGACCATGATTCCAAATGTGCAAGTATTAATATAACACAACAACATATAACATAAAAGTACACACAGACATCATCAAATAAGGAAATAAATGCAACATATACAGACAGACAGTGGGGCATATAACATTTTGCACAGTGTGCTTGAAGTGAAGTCAATTTGAGGTATAGGGTGCAATGGTAAACAGGTGCAATATAGGTAAGTGCAGGTGCAAAATAGCAGCATGGAGATATGTGAATGTACTATTATGTTCTTGTGCATATAAAGAACATTGTGCAGGCAAATTAATTTCTATGTTTTATGCATATTATATGCATATAAATTATTTTGACAGTCAGTTGGTCATTGTTCCTAATCTCATTTTTCATTTAACCTCTCATAATCATAATATTAAATACATGTCCTGATAAAAAAATCAGTATA